>PVJH01001545.1:37317-54860 GCA_004026705.1 Nesogale talazaci | reverse complement strand
AGTCCAAGGGAAAGTCTCTGGCTGTAGCAGCCAAGGTCTCGGGGGGCAGGGGCAAGCAAGATATGCCAACTCTGGTTCACTTATGTAAGGGTATGTGAAGGGAAGTACATGAAACATACATGTCTGTAGATAGATGATATAAATATAGATACAGGTGTAGATACAGGTATAGATATTGAAAAAGAGGAAGCCCACCAAAGAGATGAATTATACAGACACTGCAGCCATGGCTCAGACCTTACAATAATTGTGAGGACAGTGCAGGACCAGACAGTGTTTTGTCACGTGGCGCCCAGAGAGTGACTGAGTGAGAGCCAACTCAATGACACCTAAAATCAACAACACAGGGTAGGACACATGCCTTTTCTGGGCTTGTCTATTCTGATTTACATACAAAACTTTGACACAGAGGCAGAATTAGGGACAGAACTCGTCCATAATCCAGGGATTCTCTGCCTGCCTGAGTAATTACATATGTACATATATAAGACATATAGAAAGCCTTGGTGGTGTCGGGAGTTCCATGTTGGACTGTGAATGACAAGGGTGGCAATTTCCAACCACCAGCAGCTCCAGGAATAAAGAGGAGACGTTCTACTCCCAGGAAGGTTTAAAGTCACAGAAACCCACGAGGGCAGTTGTACTCGCAATACGACTCACAGTTGTACATAGGGGAGCTACGAGTCGGAATTGACTGGAGTTCGGGCATCCTCAAACTACGATCCGTGGGCCACATGCAGCCCACCGAGGACATTTATCCAGCTCGCCTCTCTCTTCCTGTTTAGCAGCCGGTCTGCAGTGAGTTTGCTCATAGTTTTTTGTTGTTGGTTTTTGTTTGTTTGTTTGTTTGTTTGTTTGTAACTAGAGTCTGGCCTTCCAACAGTCTGAGGGACAGTGACCTGGTTAAAAACATTTGAGGACCCCTGGACTAGACAGCTCTGAGTTTTAAAGTGACACAGATAAGTCAATTCCACCTTAGAGACTATATAGTGGAGACTATAGAGGAGAACCACCCCACAAGATTCCCAAGGCTACAATGTTTATGAGACGGAGCCTGGAGGGAAGAGCGGTTACATGTTGAGCTGCTAACTACAAGTTCATCCGTTCAAAACCACCAGCTACTGCAGGAGAAAGATGGGGCTTTCTGTTCCCCTAAACACTTACAGACCCCCAAAACCCACAGGGGCAGTTCCACCCTATCGTGTTGGCCTCAACTTAAAGTCAGTGAGCAGTACCCATGGGAGCAGAATGCCAAGTCTTTCTTCCTCAGGAAAGAAGGGTTCCACCTGATGGGATCTTAACCCTTGACCTCCCAGTCGGCAGCCACATGTGGATCTACTGCACCAGCAGGGAAAGATACACACACGCACAGAGATGTAAGGGGATATTTGAAATTTGTCCATGAAGTGAAATACTCCCACATACCTTTGATCGAAATGAAATTGGATTCTACATGGGTAGAAGGATCACATCGAGGAAGAACACAGGAAAGAGTGGAGCCCCCGGTCTGCGCAGCCCCTCCTGGGTTTCTCTGGGACTTGGCAGGCACTCCCAGATCCAGCTACTTCCAGTCTCGTCCTGGATTCCCACTAAGTGTCTGTCTCATATACTGTCATGACCATGCCTACCTCGTGGCTACCAGAGTCCCCTCCACACAATCCAGCAGTGGGGCTGGGGGGTGGGGTGGGAGGGCTGAACAGCAACTGAGGTATTATTATCAGAAGATGTGAATTAAAGGTTGGGCAGCAAAACAACCTATTTGCTCTTCCAATTCCACACCAACATGCTCAGTATCCTTACTCCATGGCTTATTTTTTCAATGGCTAGAAGACAGCGTTGGCTAAAACTCTACTGAATGATATTGCCCAAGAGTCTGTTTTATAATCTCCTCTATAAAAAGACACATGATAAATTTCAGAGTTTCTTGTTTGAGAGCTGGGGAAAAGTTTGCAGCACCAGAGAAAAGTGTGTGGCTGGTATTCATTCCTCTACCAGGTAATGAGGGCTAAGTAACTCACCAGATTTCTTCCTTGGGCTGCCAGGAAGCTCAGACCTAAAAGATCTAGGCTCTGCTATAATCCCTATCCCCTTTTTTTCTGTCTCTCTCCCTCAATTCCATAACTGAAGTTTGCAAGGTTTTATTTGTGTCCAATTTTAATGGTTTGATTCTAATCTGGATTTTTTATTGTCAGATACATTGTAACCTTTAATTGTGTTGCTTTGGTTACTCAGCAGGTGCCAGAACTGTTCAAGCATGTAATGTGTCCCAACTGTGAAGATGGCACAACACCAAGCAAATGTTTTGTGCAACTCTACACGAGGTCACAATAAACTAGCTGTGAGTCAAAACCCAACCATCAGTGTCTAACAACAACAATAATAATACAACCCAAGGAGTCCCTGGATGGGGCAAAAGGTAAGCAGAGTTGGTTGCAAACACCAAAGTTGGTAGGTCGTATCACCCAGAAGCAAGATGGAAGAAAGGTCTGGCGACTGACTACTGAAAATCAATGTTTTTAAAAACTCTATGAACCACTGTTCCACTCTGACACACACTGGGAGTGGGGGGTGGGGATGGGGATTATGAATTGGAATCGACTTGAAAACAACTGTTTACATTCATTACTTATTTTTTAGGTATTCCTGCATTTATTTTAATTTGGAACTTGCCCAATACTTTCGTATTACGTAAGGAATTCTCGTGAGACTGTCGAGCAAGCATGAGACTACGAACTGAAAGGTGAGTGGCTCAAATCTATCATTTGTTTCTTAGAAGAAAGATGAAACTATCTGCTCCCATAGATTTATAGCATTAGACCCCTATATAGGAGTCTTATGAGTTGAAATCAATTCAGTAACAGTGTTCAGGGGTATGGTATTATATGACCCGTACCATCCATTTCCCTATTTGCTGTGACAGAATTAATCTTCACAGTAGAAAGTATTAGAGATGATTTTCTCATGTTAAAAATACCGTAGGAAAAGGAAATGATGGATGGATGGATAAGTAGATAGGGGATAGACTTAAATGTGAGGATGATTACAGTGTTGCTGCAAGCATAAATTAGACATTATTAGACTATGATCCAGAAGGGGGAACAGATAAATCATGACCCAGGGGTAAGAGATACCCCCCTAAAGTATAAGGTAAAATACTCAAAACATATCAGCAAAACCAGGCAAATATGTTAGAAAGGTCACACTGATAAAACAGATTTATACGCAGCAGAACAAGACAATAGAATATCAGTCTCTTAGTTTGAGAGGAGCATGTTTGTTTCTCCCTGTACTTGTGACCTTTGAGTTTCAGGGAACAAGAGGCCTGCTAGAAATATTCCCTACTAGAAATATCCCTGAGCTGAAAAAAAGTGCTTCAGACCATAGCTCGCAGAACCAATGACCTTTCTTGCAAGACTCTGACATGGCACCTACCCCAGACTGATGGCATTGACCCTTTTGCTTCATTTTTACATTATTGCCTAAGAGATTGTAAGATGTGGCTCTTCTGTTGGGTGCTCAGTGGAGCCACTCCTCCACTATGAGACTGTGTGGAAAAGGAATGAAAGGTTTATGCTTTAACCTCCAACTCTATACACATGCATAATAATTTATTGCAATGAATAAAACCTTCAAACAACAAACTCACTAACGTCATGCCAACGCTGACTTCTAACTAACCCCTATGGATTTCGGAGTCTGTCCCTGTTAGCTGGCCAGACATTCTCCACCATTGCTGTAAAACTTTATGGAAGCAGACAGCCTCAGCTTTCTCCCAAGGAGTGGCTGGTGAATTTGAACTGCTGATCCTTTAGTTGGCAGCACAATGTTGACCTGACACGACCAGCAGAACTTCTGTAGCAAACAGAAGCATTTCAAACCCCAGACTCACTGGCATAGATCCCGATTCACATGGACAGGGTAGGGCAGAGTAGAACTAACCCTGAGAGTTTCTGATACTTTTCAATCTTTGCAAGAACAGAGAGCCTCATCTTCTTTCCATGGAATCACTGGTGGATTGGAACCACTGATCTAGAACTGAGCAGCTCAAAACATAGCCCATTAGATCACAAAGACTCCTCACTAACAGAGTAGATTGTCCAACTAACCTCAATCAGAAATCCATGTGTCACCTTGGTCTAGGGTTGACTGAGCAAGAACACCAGATCCCAATTCCAACATTGCATGAACTCGTGGTTTAGCTCTCCTGTTGACCAAGGGAGGAGATGAGGAGGGGGGGAGGAGGTGGAGGGGTGTCCTCAGGGCCCAAACACCCCCTGGTGAGACCAAATTCTTTGCTGTCAATTCCTATTCACAACAAGCTCATGTGTCACAGGGTAGAACTGCCCCCATGGGCCTTCTTGGCTGCAAGCTTGACATAGCAGATTAGGAGGCCGTTCTCCCTTGATGCCATTAGTTGGATTCAGACCAACAACATTTAGGTGAGTAAATGAGCACAAACGATTTATGACACCTGGGGACTTCAAACACTCACAGAATTGGATGGGTAAATTCGTGGAGTAAGTATAAACTCATAGGTCATGTAAATTAGTGAAATATGCTAGTGAGGGCAGGTCCACACATGAAGGGCCCTCACATGATTGGCTAGGTAAATTCCTGTCATTAGTTGAGTGAGTGTAAATTCACCGGTCATGGAAATTAGGTTTATATACAAGAGGAATGGAACATTGGAAAAGCATCCCAACCCAGCCCAGTCCAAGGTCATAAATCCAACATTAGCCCATATGTCTGATACCAGTCTATAAAGTCTCCTCTGATTCATGAAGCACATGCAGACGAAGCATCCCATCACTGGCAGGGGTCTCCCCATGGCTCCTCATTTCCAGGGCTCAGGGTCCATCAACAGCATCCAGTGGTGGTAGAAGCAACTCAGCGGTCTCCACGTGGCTTCTCCAGCTTTGGAGGTCTGGTTCCATCAGGGTAAGGACATGTGGCTCCTCCTCCAACTCTGCCAGTTCCTCACACGCTACTATGTTGTCTTGTCAATAGTTCGTCATCTCAGAGACTGACTCCCAGAGACTGAGAACCAAGTCTCTCTTCTCCAGTTGGGAAATACCACAAGACTTCCCAGAATTCTCAGGAGAAAGCCATGCCCACACAGAGGCCTCATTGGCTACTCATTGGCTGTCTCCAGATTAAGAGACTAGATTCCACCCCTATATTCCAATCATGAGATGGACATCACGAATACATGAATGACTGCCACATCCCTCCGCTTCTCTCTTCTCTTTCCATTTGGACACAGGACCTCAGAAACCACATGCTTCTTGAGACACAGGTTGTGAACTTGCCAGACCCCTAGAATCACATGAACCAATTCCTTAACAAGCAATCAGTCATGACCTTCAGGTAGTGCATGGTTTAAGTGTTTGGCTGCTAAGTCAGTGGTTTGACTCACCATCAGCTCTCCGGGGGAGAGAGGAGGCTGCCTGTTTCCATGAACACAACAGTGGTAGAAACCCATTGGAGAAGTTCTACCCTGTCCTACAGGCTCACTGTTACTGTGCACATTGACTTCAGGGCAGCAGCCTCTGTAGAAGAACCAACGAGGGAAACAAGAAACACAAAGCAGAAGTAGAAAGAGGCATGGTAACCTGTGGGGAATGCAATCCAGATCAGGAAAATATATATATGTGTGCATGGTTGTGTGAGAAACTGATTTGCTCTGTGTGGCAGTCCCCTAATCTGGTATCAATTTGAGGATTAGGAGTGTAGGGGTGGAGTCTAGCCTGTCACTCTGGAGCTAGCCAAGGAGATCTCTGCGTGGGCATGGCCTTCTCCTAAGAATTCTGGGAAATGTGGCAATTCCTTCTTGGAGGCAGGAGACACTAGCTCTCTCAGCTTGCTCCCTTGGAGATGCTGTACTGGCAAGACACAAGGCTGACTCCCTGTGAGACATCCTAGAGGAGAAGCCGCATGGGCTTACCCTGATGGAACCAGACCTCTGAAGCCCCAAAGGACACGTGGAGACTCCTATCGGTCCTGAGATGCTCGAGAAGTCACAGAAAGGATCCTGTCAGTGCTGAGATGTGCTCACAACACCACCGGACCCTAAGACTTTCTACCCACTGGTCTGTGATTGTCCTGCATGTGACACCATGGTATGTGTTTCATGAGTCTGAAGAGGACTTGATAGATTGATATCAGACATATGGGCTAATATCAGACTTATGACCTTGGACTAGACTGTGTTGGGATGCTTTCTTAATGTACAGTTGCTCTTGTATATAAAATTATTTCATATATACACACACACTTATGAATTTGTGTCTCAAGTCTACCTGGACTAACACATTCTGTAAACTTTCATTCAAACCACAACAGGAAGAAAGGGGGTGGAGGGAGCGATGATTCTCTCTTTATGTAAATAGCATCTCTTCATTATCTTGAACACAAGTGGTAACTTCATGGATGTAGACAGTCACAAAAAGGTTCTACTCTGCTTTGTTTTTCTTCCTTTTATAATACTTTTATTGGAAGATAATTCATATGTCATACAGTCCACTAGGTCAATCACATTAAAAAGAGCTATGCAATCACCATTGTCAATATCAGAACACTTTCTCCTTTCTTCTACTGATTGTTTTTAGCTCCCCATCCTTCCACCACCTCCAACATCCCTTGCCATGGCCCTAAGTAATTCATAATCTGGTTGCAGATTTTTCTACCATGGATTTTATATATAATGAAAAATCATACAAAACACAAGCAGGAGGCTAACAGACAGACGACAACAACAATGACAAAATGGAGACAAATCTGAATCTCCAAGCAAGCAAGAAAACAGAATAGTAAAAACAGAAACAACTTTGCAATGAGTCAGAAGGGAGACCAAACAATAAGGCGTTCATTTTAACCTAAATCCCTAACTCCATCAATTTCACAATGCTCTCTGTCTGATAGCAAGGCTGGCCCCGTCCCGGGATGATGGATGGTCGAAAAGGATTCTCCAGAAGCTTATTCTGTGTGGGGAGTCTGCAAATGGATTTGGGGCTTTTACTGTTGTTCACAGCCTTTTGCCAACCCCATGTGGAATGCCTTTCCATGTGGGCCCATGACCCATTGTAAACAAATCTTTGTATTTATGAAAGAACGCCTGATTGGACTTTAGGAAGTTTGCTGTCATTCTCTTGCAAAGGGATGTTTAGTCACACCCCCTCAGTTGTGTGAGTTCTTTGTGGTATAAAGGGAATTTCTTCTTTGGGCTCAGAGATTCTAATGTTAATTAATATGTCAGAGTATCCTTTGCTGAAAAGATTCACTGATCACCAGTGGCCTGTCCTTTTTGCATCTTTATTAAAACCTCATATAGCCGGTGAAGGGTGACAGAGGATGCTGTAAGATATGAAAATAATAATCTGTAACTTATCAAGGGCTCATGAGGGAGGGCAGACTGGACAGGGAGAGGGGAAATGAAGAACTGATATCAAGGACTCAAGTAGAAAGAAATGCTTTGAAAATGAGGATGGAAGCATATGTACAAATGAGCTGACACATGGATGAATGTATGGATTGTAATAAGAGATGTAAGCGCCCCCGATAAAAGTCTGCAATTAAAAAATTCATACAGCCTTCTGCAAAGCACACAACTCTCCAAAAAGCCATTCCTTGAGAAGCTCTACAATGGAAAACATGCATACTCAGAGATACCAGTCATTTCACAGCTCCTTCATAGAGGGCCAAGAGACACAGGAACCAGCAGGTCCTGTGACAGAGAGCATTCACCTCCCAAACTGTGGGCATGCAATTCAGGAGAGGCTGGTCCCTAGAATACTTGGTAAAGTATTGGTAAAGTAGAGCGTCAGGGGAATAGAGGAAGAGCCCCAAGAGATGGACTGACACAGAGACTACAGCACTAGAATCAAACATTGCTGTGATTAAGTATGTGAGAATGGCACAGGACTGGGGAGTGTTGCGTTCCTTTGTACATCTCATTGCGATGGCTTGGAACTGACCCAATGACACCTAACAACATCACCCCCACCATACATAGGGGTAAAACAGAAGAACCTGGACACAAGGTTTGATTCACCAGGAAAGGAATGAGTAAGTCATGGTGCAGTGCTGATACAAAGTGGTCTGCTGGTAGGCGCTTGCGTTAGAAACATTCATGGACACTCAGATGTCTAAGAAGGAGCTTCATAAAAAAGTCATTGTATTCTAAGAGAACATCCCAGCCCAGTCCAGATCAAGTCCATAAATCTGATATTAGCCAATCTGTTTGATATGAGTCTATAAATTCCTCTTCAGAATTATGCAACACATGCAATGACACCAAATGCAAGAAGATCACAGGCCAGTGAGTGAAAAGTCTTGTGGGTCCAGTGGTGGTGGAAGCATCTCAGCACTAGGGTCTTTGTGGCTCCTCAGCTCCAGAGCTCTGGCTCTGTCAGTCAGCCTCTCTCCATGTGGTTTATTGTCAGTAATATCTCACAGGGTTTGAGTGTAATATCCCGCCTTCCTCGAGTCATTTATCTCCTTGGCAACTTCAAATAAGGTCATCAAGCTGAGACCTGAATGACAAACTAAACTCCACCTTTTCACTCTAAGTCTCGAATTAGCAACAGATTATCTTAACTACTGCTTCTGCGAAGATTCAGTCTCAGAAACCATGTGTAGAGTCATGGTGAGTTTCAATTCTTTGATGACAGTGTATTTGGTGTAGGGTTTGATTTGGTGTCCCTATATTCATGTATGTTTGGGAAAGCGTGGAGGAAATCAAACCACCAGACAAATCCTCAGGGTTCCATTGTGGGGAGAATTGGAAAAAGGGGGGAAGGCCAGGTTATTAACCTGAGTCTGAACTCTTTGATTTGTTGCCCTGGGCAGTGTTTTTCTTAATCGAGTCTAAAATTGCAGATATGCGGCACATCAGAAATGGCGCATATGATCCATCCTCCCACCACCTGGAAAAGATTCTCAATGACATTTGTGTGTATGCAGTCTAATCCACTGGAGAGAAATGTATAGGATATGCAAGAAACCAATATCACGGTCACACAAAATACCACCTGCCAGGTGCCTTGCAAGCACAGGAACCTACTCTCTCACAGGCCTAAGAGTTGGATTCAGACATCAGGATGTCATGCCTGTCCTTTAGCTTTGAGTGACAGCTGACTGTCTTAGCATCCCTGGGATTCTAAATGCAGCACTGTAACACCTTCTTCTACCATCACACAGACTTCTTCCCTCACTCTTAAGGGCTCTTCTTCTCTGACAGTGGTGCAGGGCGCATTCTATGTCAATCTGGTCTCAGATTCAACTCACTGATAGCATCTTCAAAGGCCCTATTTCCAAACAAGGTCAAGCTCCTAGGTGCCAGAAGTAAGGACCTCAACTTATCTTTTGGGAAACCCAACACAATCTGTACAAATCAAACCAAACCAGTCTTTGGGCATTTAGATCTGATTCATAGCAACCCCATAAACATAGGGTTGCTAATGAGTCATAATTGACTCAGTGTTAGTGAACTTGGTTTTTTTTGGTAAGACCTTCTCTGAGCCTTGATTTCTCTATCGTTCTAAACGATAGATCTTGGTATATATACAACAACAACAAACCTCAAATCCATTCTAACTCATCGATCGAAAATGTCAGGGCCTGGGCCAGCCACACCTTCATCCCCCCAGTAGCTAGATATCTCAAAATCAGATTTATTACCAGGATGGCCACCCTATCTCTGCCACCCCCCACAGAGGGACTCACAAGAGACACGGCTACCAGGCACATGCCCCCATCATAGGTCAGAGACATGGCCATCGAACCAACATGAAGATGACTGTAATCAGTAGCTCACACCTTCTGACAAAGCTTCCTACAAGAAGCTCTCCTGGACCCAGAAGTCAGGCCCCGAACATGCCCAATGTGGGTCATCGAGTCCAACCAGCCTGGGTTCTTCTTCATGATGGACAAGCAGCTTGACTGTTGTCATCACATCAGGAAAGACACAATGAGCTCAGCTTTGCACAAGAGTTCAAGACTTGAGCCCCGTAAGGAAAGCACTTAGAAGGGTGGCTCTTGGAAACCACCAGTGGGAGAAGGCTGCTATGATCTACTTTACCCCATAAGAATGACAGCCTTAGAAAGTCTATGGGGCTGTCCTGCTCTGTCACATGGGGGTCACTCTATGTTGGAAACAATTCTGCAGCACACAACAATATAACACCCATTGATGACAACAACAAGCCGAGTTAGGCTCTACTTGGTGCCCAGTCCCTTACTTAACTCGGCACTTAGGACCTACACCCTACCCACCGACATCAATTCCAAAGTCATTGTAACCCTCCTCTCGAAGGCCTGTACATCTTTATAGGAGTACATAGTCTCCACCCTTTTCTCATAGAGTGACTGGTGGTTTCAAATCATTGACTCTGTCACTAGCAGGCCAACACTGAACCCATAGTATTATCAGTGCTCCTTTGGGACCTCATAAAGGTACATTAAAGATTTCTTGACAAGACGGCAGGAGATCGGACATGAACTCAAAACTGTTCATAACTTGACCAACCCTGACGATGATAAGGAAAAGTACTTCTGTTTACTGCATTCCATTAGGAGTTCTGATGGGGTCGTGGGTTATGAGGTGGGCAGCTTAACAAGAAGGTTGGCAGTTCAAAATCACCAGCTGCCCCACTGAAGAAAGATGAGGATCTCTATTCCAGTCAAGAGTTACATACACGAAAACCCACATTGGTAGTCCTACTCTTTTCTGTAGGGTGGCTATGAATTAGAATCGACTCGATGGCAGTTGTGTTAGTCTGGGTAGACTAGAGAAACAAATCCATAGACACCCCTATGGATATAGGGGTAAGGTTTATATACAAGAGGAATGGGACATTGAGAAAGCAACCCAACCCAGTCCACTTCAAAGTCATAAGTCCGATATTAATCCATATGCCTGATATTAGTCTATAAAGTCTCCTTCCGACTCACAAAGTCACAGGTCAGTGAGTGCAGAGTCCCACCGCTGGCAGGGGTCTGCCCATGGCTTCTCACTTCCAGGGCTCAGGGTCCATCAATAGCATTCAGTGGTGGTAGAAGCAACTCAGCGCTGGCAGGGCTCTCCACGTGGCTTCTCCAGCTTCAGAGGTCTGGTACTATCAGGGGAAGGTTGTGTGGCTTTTCCTCCGGCTCCTCCAGCTCCCTGGATAATGCCATCTTGTCTTGTCCATAGTTCATGGTCTCAGAGACTGACTCCCAACAGCTGGGGAGATGGCCTCTCATCTCCACGAGGGAAATATCACAAGATTTCCCAAAAGTCTCAGGAGAAAGCCAGGCCCATACAGAGGCCTCACTAGCTACTCATTGGCTACCTCCAGATTAACAGGCTAGACTCCACCCCTACTCTCAATCATGAAATTAACATCTCAAATACATGATCACCACAGCAGTAAGTTTGGTGTGTTGTTGTTGTATATCAAGATCGCTCTATGAGAAAGATGGAGAAATCAAGGTTCAGAGAAGTTCAACACTAAACTAAAGTGCTACCAGTAAATGATCGAGTTGAATTTTTCTCTAAAAGAAGAGCTACTCAGTTGAGGTTGGTTTTTGTTTGTGTAATCAGTGACTCGATACTATTTAGGAAAGAGCCTGACTAATAAGTTCAGTACTAGAAACTTCCTCATCAGGGTGAGACCAGGACAGGGGTCTGCCTGGTCCTTGAGAATTGGAGGGAAGCCCTCGATCCAAAGAGACCCTACATGACGTCAGCACAGGGTGGAAGGTTCTTATGAGACTTTGGTTATCCTGAGATGTGCTGGAGACACAAAGTCAGTCTGTGCCTTTTCCTAAGACCTTCTTGTCCCAGCCCCTAGGTTACAGGGTGGGCCAGGCATCACTGGTTAGCAGCTGAACTGGGATCAAAAGCATTTATTTTAAGTGAATACAAAATGATAGTGGAGCAAGGCCACCAGACATTGAGAAGGTCTTTGCACAAACTTCTCAGCTAGTTCTTCTTGCTCTGCTTAAAGAAAGCATCTGTTAAACTTTATGCCCACCAGGGCTGAGAGAAGTACATTGCAGCCATTGAATGTGTCTTGGAGTAGTTTGGTCTGCTGACCACTAATGAGTCCTTGAGCTTTGACTGTTCACAAGAAGAAACTCCCCTGTGGAAGGTGTCTCAACCCAGGCATCCCTGAGGCTACCCAAAATGACTCTTCCGTTGTCTCCTCTAGGGTTCACTGCCCCAGCCCAATGGAGCCAGTGGTAGAGGGAAATGGAGGGGGTAGGGAGTGGAAAGAGTTAATCGGGCAGGAACATCAAACAGAAGGCAAACATTGCCTCACTCTGGAGATAACGTAGGACAGTCAACATGAAATAGCCACATTAAGCAATGGGTAACCACGGGGCAGGACACTTCATCCCAAGGCTAGCATTGTGCAAATCTCTTGATCGTCATCCTGCTGACCAGTGCTGAGGCAGGCCCAAGGATGGAAGTGAGCACTGAACTTCTGAGAAAGAATTAGTCCAGTCAGTTTGGACTTGTGGCCCCACAGGCACCATCGAACTGCTCCAACGGGCATGACCATTCAAAAGAAGATGCCCAAGACTGTCTTCAGAGGTGTCGCTGGACAGGTTCTTGCCACCAATAACCTTATCGGTGGGTCTGAAGACAACTCCTCCCTGAGTGATCCCTCCCATGACGCTGTGTTTCCAGGATAAGGACAAGCAGCAAAACTGAGTTATGGACTAAGGAGATTCTACAGCAGTGAAACAGAAAGAGCAGTGGCTGTTGAGCTCACTCCACAACTTTCTTCCGCACCAGCGCTCTGCTCCTCCGCTTTGTATCGGCTCACTGAATGCATGCATGCATGCTGACCCTTGAATAGCAACTTCTCAGGGCTCTCGTTTGGATGAACGCCTGGCACGCCAGTGAAGAGACTTGATGAGGTCCACTTCCATTCAACAGGGTCCCTTCTTCCCTCCAGAAAGTGGGCCCACTGAAAACAGCAGAGCATTCTTTGCTCCATACAAGCCAGGCTGTTGCTTCAACAAGAGCTAGAAAAGCTGCCCCTCCAAGCCAAGGAGTGGAGAGATAGTTATTCAACGTCTACTGCTGAGTAAAACCAGCCCCCATAGGGCCATGTGCCTCGGGTTTTGTCTCATGTGTCAGCTCGACAATCAGGTGGGTACCAGGTATGATGTGATGCCACATCTCCTGATTCCAGGCCATAACCAGACCGCACTGTCCTAGAGCACATTCTGACTCATGGGGACGAGACAAGGCAGAATAGAAGCATCACAGAGGCTTTTCTAGTTCTTCATCTTTATGGAAGCAGCCTGCCCAAACTTTTCTCTTGCAGATGGGTTAGTGTGTACCCACCCCCAAACCTTTGGTTAGCAGCCAAGCACTGAACTACAGTGCCACCAGGGGTGCGTGATTCATATTCCAGCTCTATTCATCTCTCACGGCTGCTGTATGATTATGATCAAATTATTAATCCTCTTGGGACTGTGAGGTCTCTATCTGTACGTATCTCTAGCTAGATAGATGAAAGTGGTTTAGTGGGAGTGTCGAGGGAAGGTAAATGAGAGAAGCCAGTACAAGAAAAAAAGCTCTGACCTCAGTACCACCCCTGCCATTCTACTCAGCCTTCTCTTCTCTGGTCTGGTTTCCCGTGGTCAGGTCTGTCTGCCTGGAAAAGTGTCCTATCTGCCCAATGTTCTCTCTGCCCAATGGGCCGGGGCAAACTGTCCCTAGCTAACCAAATGCATTGTGTTAGAGTAGAGCAGTGGTTCTCCACCTTCCCAATGCCACGACCCTTTAATTCACTTCATGTTGTGGTGACCCCATCTGTGGGTGTATCTGCAATGTGGGTGGACCTGCCTGGAGACGGATAGAGGTGTGGTGTCTTGGTTCCTAAGACTGTCAGAAATAAGGTCTTAGGTGACTCCTGTGAAAAGGTCATTCAAACCCCTAAGGAGTTGTGACACCCAGGTTGAGAACCTCTGTGTTAGAGATTCCTTATTTCCTATTTTGGGGGTGGGGGTGGAGTGGGAAAAATATAAAGCATAGAAATAAACATAGACTAATCTGCCGTCAAGGTGAGCTCTTCCCAAGCAAACAGAGAGCAGGTTCACCTGGGGGAGAAGTAATTGCACCTCTCAAAATCACTAGATATTATTTACCTAAAGATAGTGCCTTTGGCATCCACCAACAGGAGTCCATGGGAGGTACGAATGGCTCACTCGGTCAATAGCTAAGCAAAAGATTGGAGCATTGACTTCCCCCAGAACCCTTGGAAAGAAAGACACGATGCCTGGTGATCTACTTCTGAGTCCCTGAGAAAGCCCTAAGGAGCACGGTTCTGCCCCAACACTCATGAGTCCACCCAAGATCAAGTGGTCCAAAGCAGTGGTTCATCTGATCAGAAATCCAAAGAAGGGTTCTCCTAGATGGAGTTTCCTACCTAGCCTTGAGATTTTTCCTTCTTCTGGAAGTACTAACGAGCAGCTCTGTGTCAAAGCAAAAATGATAAAAAGAAGGGTTGGGGAGAAAATTACAATGCGGGTTGAAAAAGCAGACTCTGTCTTTTTGCCTAGGAGAGCCCTATGCTTTCCAGGTCTGCCATCCATTCTGACCCACAGCGACCCCAGGGCACAACAGAATGAAACATTGCCAGGTCCCGTACCAGCCTCAAAATTGTTATACTTGAGCCTGTTGCAGCAGCCACAGCATCAAGGGCCTTCCTCTTTTTCTCTGTCCCTTCACTTTACCTAGCAGGTCTTTTTCCAGGGACTGGCCTCTCCTGACAATGTGTCCAAAGTACATGATACAAATTGCACCATCCTTGCATCTGAGCAGTACTCTAGCCATCTAGCCATACTTCTTTCCAGACGGGGGTGTTTGCCCTTTTAGCGATCCATGGTACTTTTCATATTCTTCACCAGCCTCACAATTCAAACACATCAATGCTGAAGCAGTCTTCTTCATTCAATATATACAACCCACAACCAGCCTTCGTTAAAACATATGACCCATACATTACCACTCCCATCCTTATAATAACTCCCCCCCACACACACACACACAGAACTGGGTTGGCTTTCTTTATTTTAAACCCAGGTCCCATACATCTTTCTCTTGATGTCCTCCTGCCTTGGTCTATAAACAAAGAAGCATAGCTGACAGCTCACACAGATGATGTAATTCTTAACTGTCATGGAAATAGTTCAAGGTGGTTTTCTGGGGCAGGAGATCCTTGTGTCTTGAAAGACAACTCATGACCCAGACAACACCTTGAGGTATTTCATGATTCTCTGCCGATCAGAGAACTCTGGGCCAGGGGTGTTTCATTGGCTAATTTTTGGAAGCAGGTCACCAGGCCTTTCTTCCCAGTCTCTCTCAGGCTAGAAGAGTCCATGAAACCTATTCCGTATCATAGCAACAAGAAAGCTGCCATTGAATTGGGCTCCCATTCCTGGTCGTGAGCCAACCTCATGACTTTTAAGGGTACTCCTCTGTTGATTTTTCGAAGTACACCCCAAGGCCTTTCCTCCTAATGCACTTTCATCTGAACGTTCCACTGAGATCTCTCCGGGTTCAGAACACTCTCAAAGCCTCCACTGAGAGGCAGGTGGTGACTACAATAGATGGGCCATGAGTCAAACCTGGGTCTCCCTTGTGGAGAATTCTACCCCTGAGGGGCCACTGCCCCCCTGGTCTTTCTGGAGGAAGGAACCACAACAGAGCCACATTCTTCTTGCAGGCCTGGGCCTGTTGTTCCACCACCACCACCCCTCCCCAGCATTAAATCAGGAAACCCGCACCAATGCGACAATCACAAGGCCAACGGTAATCTCTGCTTTTATTTTTAAAAACCAATAACCTAGCGGGTTTTTTTTTTTAAAACCCCTTGTTGAAAAGTCCTCTTTACTTTTCTAAGAAGAACCTGTTTCAAAGCCACCTTTTAAAAAAAGCGTGACAGTCTCCTGAGCCCCTCCAAGAGAGAACGAAAGAAGCTCCTATAGAAAGGGGATGATGAAAATGGAAGAATTCATATTTTTTTCATTTTTTGAAAGATGGCGACGCCATTTGAATCTTCACAACTCTTTTGATCCTATTAGAGTTTTAACGGCCGAAATCACGGTGAGGCCCCCAGTGGGCCTCGACACAAGTTTTAACATTCAAGGCAGCAGACGCGCTCGCAGCGCCCTGTGAATGAATGAGAAGTGAACCAGCTCAGCCCTGCTCCGGGCCACAGGTTCCTTGGCCTGCATTGGATTTGGGTCAGACAGCGAGCCCTGGAAATCAGAAAATGTCAGCACCGTTTTGCTTGGCACACGTGCGCGCACGCACATGCACACACGCACTCACAAATCGAGGGTTGGCGGGTGGGTGAGTAATAAGAGTGAGAAAGAAACTTGATTCGTGAACCAATTTCCTGAGCACTGGGAGCTGGGCTCCAACTTTGATGAGAGAGTGGCTGTCTGGTGCAAGCCAAGCTCTGCCCCATTCCAGGACCATCGAATGTGTTCCAAAGAGACACTGATAAAAGAACTGGGGAAAAGATATGGGTATCTCCGGACCCTCTCCTCCTTTGTTGCTGGATGTTTGTACAATAAATTGGTGCCTTCGTCCCAGGAAGCTTTGGGAATGTGTCTTGGAGCTTGATTTTTAACTCCGGCTCATCTGTATTCAAATGTCTGTATTAAATATTAATGAGGGGGAAACATTAATGAGGTTGCTGGAGAAGGTTACAAAGATTTGTGTGAGGAGGGTGGGGCCAAGGCTTTGTTAAGAGCAGGGTATCATCCTCTCCTGCCCCCGGAACACGCTGTCCAGGGCCGTTTCTATGGCCACCAAATGTGGACCTGGGCCAGAATCCCACTCAAAGATGAGTGCCGGAAATATGCATGATGGTGTACCTTCGGGCAAAAGGGGAAGGAAAAAAAAAAACACAGGGAGCAAGCAGGAAGCCTCACAAAGATAACCAGAAAGAACGTAAGTAACATACTATTAGGAGAAGTCATCACTCTGCACCCATTGTTGCCCTCCCCCAGAAGCCAAGTCAAAGCAGAGGACCGCATGGGCTGGGAAGGATCACTGGACTGTACGTGGAGAAGCCCCATCTAGCATCCAGACCCTTCTTTCTTGGCAGCCTTTTATGCCCAACCAGGCTGGAAACAGACTTTGTTCATTTCCAGGTGGGAATCAGCAAAGACTAGCCCCTCTGTTGTTCGGAACAACAACTCCAAGGACTACCAACTCCATCTTCATGGGTGGCGACCCATGATGACCTCGGATTTGGAAAGCCACGAACACACACGAGCTTTCACCATCGAACCAACATATAAAACGACCGAGTTGCCAATGCTGGTTGCAATGAACCGAGCACAGGCCACTCAGGAGGACATGTCGTCTGCCAAGGGTGACGTGTCCCAGAGCGCACAGCATTCCCTCTGGGAGGCAGACTGGTCCTAGGAACTTGCAGAGGCAAAAACCACCCACTCTTCTGAGGCTCAGACCACCAGCTGTGCAAGCAGCCCCAAGTAAATCTGGGCACTTCCAAATCACCCTCCACCCC
>PVJH01001545.1:0-37217 GCA_004026705.1 Nesogale talazaci | reverse complement strand
GTTGTTCGGAACAACAACTCCAAGGACTACCAACTCCATCTTCATGGGTGGCGACCCATGATGACCTCAGATTTGGAAAGCCACGAACACACACGAGCTTTCACCATCGAACCAACATATAAAACGACCGAGTTGCCAATGCCGGTTGCAATGAACCGGGCACAGGCCACTCAGGAGGACATGTCGTCCGCCAAGGGTGACGTGTCCCAGAGCGCACAGCATTCCCTCTGGGAGGCAGACTGGTCCTAGGAACTTGCAGAGGCAAAAAACCACCCACTCTTCTGAGGCTCAGACCACCAGCTGTGCAAGCAGCCCCAAGTAAATCTGGGCACTTCCAAATCACCCTCCACCCCACCCTCCAACACACACACCCCACTTTGGTTAGGGAATCCTACACACACACACACACACACACACACACACACACACATCTACCACCACCACACTTCTGCTTTGGAAAAGAATCCCAGCCTTTCATGAAAGGAAGAATTCCAAAATCCGCCTGGTACCCCACTGCTGACTACTAAAATAGGTTTCCATGATCAACTTTGAAAGATCACTCCTTATGCTGCTCTCTGGATTCTCTTAATATGACAAAGTATGAGGCCCAAGACGTTCCTTTTATATGCTCTTGAGGCCCGAGGAGTGGGGAGGAGGGGGTGGGGTAGCACTGAGATCAACCTGATTTCCCAAGCTCTGTGAGGGGAACCCACTTCCCACAAATCCTAGCCCCTCAGACCCTGAGGGCAGGGAGGTGTCCATCTTTCTTACCACATGCAATGCCCTCTGCAGGTTGATCTTTGGAGTGGGGCTTCCCAAGGGTCGACTTCTCCCCCAACATAGGCTGCAGCTTGGACATTTGTATTTTCATTGAAAACCTATCAGGGCCAGCCAAGATGCCAGGTCCTCAGGGGTGTGCAGGCTGCAAAGGGGGATCTATCCAGTCATGCCAAGGGCTTCTTCCCAATGTGCAACAAAACAATACGGCCCTCAGCCCGTGCAAATTCTGACGGCATGGCATGCAGTGAATTCGAACTGGCAAAGAGCTGGTCTCGCCAAGCAAACGGTGATATGCATCAAAACCTACAACCGCAGCTCTGCTCTGCGCTTCGGGGTCCCAAGTGTCTCTTGGGCTCTACTTAGAACTGGCCCCTCTTTCCCTAGGGGATCCGCCACCTTTCCCCACACCCCTTGCTTCCAAGTCCAAATCAAAAGCAAGGAAATGCCCTCTGGGATGTGAAGCGGAGGAAAACTTTTGTAGGAGTCCAGACAGAACTCTTCCTGGCAGAAGGTAACTTTCGCTTTTCAAGAGTCTCCGGGGTGGGGGGACACGGGTGTTGTGCCTGAGTTCGGGGGAAATGAAAGGAGAAAGCTCGTGAATGGGGTGGGGGGGGGGGGGGGTGGAGGACTCCAGGGGAGAGCAGAATGACCAAGCCAAATTCAGCGGGACATTTCTAAAGTCTGTTGGCAAAGGGATGTTTCTACAAATCATGTGTTCTGTCTTTGTCGGAGACAAAATACGGATAATTATCTGGCTTTCAGAAAGCCTCGCCCTGGCTAAAGGAATGCCATGGAACACTGCGGGTCACAAAGTTCGCCGTGAAAGACACCAACACTCACGCAGACAGCCCCCACCCCCACCCCCCTACGCCAAAAGTTGTACCTCTGAAGCCCTGCCTTCCTCAATATCCTGTTCCCACACCCCAGCGGGGTGCTGGGCGCCAGGCTGAGCCAGCAGCAGGCTGTCCCTCCCCAAGGCTGCGCCCTCCGCTCTCCTTCAGACAAAGCCCCTCAGGTGGGGCTGCAGCAGTGCATGGGCTGCCGTGGTCCGGCCACCTCCTCCAGGCTGGCCCCTGGGCCCTTACCTGCAGGCGCTCCGTGGCCGGCTGCCACATCTTGCAGCCCGGGCTTGACGAGAGGAGACACGAGCTGAGTCCGTGGGTGGCGCTGGGGCGAAGGGCTGCGACCCGATTTACATCTGGGGTGGGGGCCCGGCGGGGATGCCTGTGGTGGCGGGCGATCGGGGCCTGGGAGGCGAGGCGCGGGGCGCTGCGAGCGAGCGAGCGAGCGGGCGGGCGGAGGCTGTGCGCACGGCTGCCGGCAACTTGTGGGCTCGGCGCGCCGCTGTCCTGGCGCAGCTGCGAGGGGACTGCGCAGCTCCGCCCGGGCCGCGAGCTCACCGCGCGGGGCGGCCGCTCCTCCTCCCCCTCCCTGCCGCCGCCGCCCGTCCCCGCGCGCTCTGAGCATGCCCGGGGGTGGGGGTGGGGGGGGTGGCTTCCCTGCGTGGGGGCCGAGGGAGCGCGCGGGGTGGGGGTGCTTGTCCCGGAGGAGCTCCGCTGGGATGGTTCCTGGGCCAGGCGACACAGTAGCTGGGGAGACTCAGGGTTGGAGAACAGGGACCTCCGCCACCACCACCATCAGTCCCCCATCTCCACCCCTACACCCCCAGCACATGTGAACAGCAAAGTCCCTGGGCTCCCTGCCTCTGTTCCTGGTACTGGGCTGGGCGCCCTGGAAAGGTGGGGGGGTGGGGGGAGTGGGGGGAGGGCAGGAGGCTAGTAGCTTCTTACATCGCCCGGGCTCCATTCGCCACCACCAACTTGGTCCTGACCCTGTGCGGAGTCCTGAAAACCGGGGACTGAGAATGTGGCCCCTGTCCTGTGCTTTCCTTCTCCAGGGGGGTGTGGGTGGGGGAGCTGGCAGGAATCAGGCAAAGATTGAGAGGCTAATTAGGTGGAGTTGGGGAGAGGGGGGACTAAGGTGGGAAGAAATCAGCTTCCTAGATGGAAGACAAGGGAAATCTGGACCTGAACCCTAAAGGTGGGAGGGAGGAGAGAGATTCCGACATCTAGATGGGCAAAGGGCTGGAGAGTAGGCAAGGTGCAGAGGGCAGGCACAGGAGTGAGGCAGGTGGTGACCAGGCTCCAAAGGACTATCCAGTATGGGGTCCCCACCTGTCCTTGTACATCCCAGTCAACACCCCTTGCTGGAGAACTCATCCCTTTCCTAGACCCCACTGAGTACAGTGACTTCCAAGGTTCAAAACAGTACAGCTCTGATGCGGGACCTAAAACTCAAGGGCAGACCTGCTTCAGGGAGTTGATTGTGACTGACCGTGATCCTATAGGGTGAGTATCACGCCCTTGTAGGGTTTCCAGAGCTGTAGTTTTATTTTCAAAACCATTTTCTTGGGAGTTAATACACATAGATCATTCCATAGTTCGATCCCATCAAGCAATATTGTACAACTGCTGCAACAATCCATTTCAAAACATTAATTTCCTTCTTGAATACCACCACCACTGCACCCCAGAAACCCTTATTCTATTTGCTGCCCCTATAGATTCATCAATCATGAGTTTCATGTACTGGAAAACAGAAACAACATACAACACAAATTCAAGAGTGACCCCTCATGACCTAACACATCTGAGATAAACCCCAATAGGAACAAAGGAAAAAAACTGCTTTTCTACATTATATATAAGATGTTGAAAACGAGATCAGGCTAAAGTGCGTCAGAGAGGAGACCAACTGACCAGGTTTTAGCAGTTTTAGTCAGTTTTATCTTTTTGATCTTCTATAATCATCTCTCCAATGCACTCGGCTAAATACTTTCTTCCCCTACTTCTCTTATGGATAACGGGACATCCCCAGAGTCTTATTTCTTATGTAGTTCCCACAAAAGTATCTTGGGCACCCACTGTCATCCATAGCCTTATGTAAACTGGGTTCTCAAAAACTGGGCTCTGATACTACTCCCTCCTTCAACTTCGGATTATATGATTTGCAATCCTCCGGTCACTGAAATCTGTGTGCTTCTTTCACATGGATTTAATTGACATCTCACCTCAACGTCTGCTTGATTGGAAATAAGCCATTAAGACCCCAGATGCTTTTTTCTCAATCTGCAATCTTTATGGAAGCAGACTGCCTCATCTTCCCCCCAGGAAGTCGCTGCAGGATTGGAAACACAGACCTTGGAGTGCTGAACCACTGCGCCACCAGAGTTCCTCTGGGTCCCAGAAACCCTTATTTTCCAAGATGTGGGGAGAGAAGAGTTGCAGGGTCAGATAGTGGGATGGTGATTCAAATCTCACTCGAGACCCCCACGGATCTGTTCCATGGACCTCTCAGGCCCTCACGATAGCGATGTTGCTGTCAGGATGGTTCCGAAAGGAAGGTGGGCCCGAGGCTCTGGAAATGTAATAGCAGCTCTGTAGCTCCGGGCCTGATCTTCCTGACTGCCCACCCTTTCCTGTTGGCAAACCACTTCCACTTGGTCATCAGCTCCCCACACTGATGGCCAGAAAGTTGATCTGGACTCCTCGTGGCCCTGCGGCCATCAACAACACCCTCTGATTAGATAGTGAGGTCTGCCCCGCATGGACACCCATTCAAATGAATCTCTTTCTGAGATAGCCTTTTCTTTTCTTATTCTTTCAGTAGCTCATCTTGCACACCGGCCAGTTAGGAGGTTCCTGAGGAAAAGGCTTCTGTCAAGGTAGGCAGTGCTCTACACTGGATCTCTGTATAAAATGAGACGTGCACTTCATTACAAAAATCGAGACCATCTGAAGGTACCCGTTAATCCCCTGGTGCAGCTGAAACGGGTGTTCAATGCCTGGGACCATCTTCAGATTTAAGCTCTTAAACCATCCTGACGTGCTGAAGCTTCCCGTGGAAAAGTGATTCTGTTTTAAATAGCAGCGGGATGAGATAACAGCCTAAATTCAAATCACATTAGCGCGTTAAATCCTGCTTTCTCACCCCCCAATATAATTAATTGTTATGACTCAGCAATGCAGCTTTTAGCTGGGAAGATGGGGGGCGGGGTGGGGGGGAGGTGGGGAGCGATCCGGAGAGATGGTTTTAGGGTACCATTTCCACTTTGCCAACAGATTTGGAAACGCGGATAATGTGCTGAAGGCCCTCCAGCTTCAGGTACCTTTAGGCCAAGATCCAGAACTCTGGGCGGTGCGGGTGCGGGTGCGGGTGGAGGTGGAGGCTGCTGGGCTGAGACACGGACAACCAGCCTACCTCCAACTCCTCAGTTTTCCTCCCTGGCCTGCCCATTCATGAGTAACCCGCAATGGAGGGTGAATGAAACAGAGACATCTACTGGCCAGCGAGGGGACCTGCACCCCGATCAAGCTCTTGGTCAGGACCCTTTGTGAGCTTCAGCCTCTCAAGTGGACGGCAAAGAGCGGCTTTCCAGTGTAAACGGGTCAGCTCTGAAAAAAGGAATGGTTTAAGGGGAAGGTGTTTTGGGCATTGACCCAAAACATTCGGCACACGGTACGTGGATAATCTCACGTACTTGCTTCCCTATAATTACCTAAATTATCTAAGCAGGTCTAATCTTGTTAATAAATACTATTTCAAGGAAAGTGACCAAAAAAAAAAAGAAAGAAAGAAAGAAAAGAAAATTGTCAAGGCTCAGATGCTTTCTGAATACAGCGTTTGACCCAGAAAGTGAATTAGAAGGATCCCCGGAAAATTCATAAATCCAGTTTTAATCTAGGTCATAGGCCATGGGTTGATTGTGGAGCAGACCATCCATTGCTCATGTGCAAGTTCAAGTTGAAGCTAGAGAAAATTAAAACAAGTCTGTGAAAGCCAAAGTATAATGTGAGTTGATCCCACCTGAATATAGAAACCAACTCCAGAAGAGATAGGACGCATTGAACACGAATGACTAAAGACCAGGCAAGTCGTAGGGTAACATCAAGAACATCATACATGCCTAGTTCACCAACTGCCATGAAAAATAAGTAAAGGGAAGCAAAGACCAGCGTGGCTGTCAGAAGGGACTCCGAAACTTCCTCTTGAAGGTGTGAGTAGTGGGGTGGCTGTTCAGTGGGTCCTGCTCCAGAGCTACCCTGTGTACAACAGAATGAAATCTTGCCCTGTCCTGCGCCGTCCTGGCAATTGTCATGTTCGAGCCCATCGTAGCAGTCACTGTGTCAGTCCATCTCTTCAAAGGTCTTCCTTTTTTGTACTGCCCTTCCACTTTACCAAGCATGGTATTCGTTTTAGAGGACCGATCTCACATGATAACAGGTACAAAGTGTGTGAGACAAAGTCTCACCGTCCTCCCTTCTGAGCATCCTGGTTGTACTCCTGTCAAGACAGATTTGTTGGTCCTTTTGGCGGGCAATGGTACCGTCGATATTCTTGACCAGCACAGGCTTTGAAAAGCCTATCTTCTTCAGTCTTCTTTATCCCATGTCCAACTCTCATATGCATATTAATTGATTGAAAATATCATGGCTCAGATCAGGTGCCTTCAAAGTGACATCCTTGCTCTCTAACCCTTTAAAGATGTCTGTGCTCAAGATTTGACTGATGCAATGTGGTGGCTTTTTTTCTTAACTGCCGCCACGAGCACTGATGGTGGATCCGACCAAGATGCAATCCCTGAAAACTTTTATCTTTTCTCCATTTTTTATGATGTTGTCTACAGGTCCAGTGTTGAGGATTTGGGGTTTCTTTACATCAAGTTGTAATCCTCATTGAAGATGGAGATCTTTGATCCTACGTGCTTCAAGCTCGCCTTGCTTTCAGCTAGCAAGGCAGTGTCATCTGTGTACTAGAGATTATTCAGAGGCCTTCCTCCAATCTTGGTGGCCCGTTCTTCTTTATATAATCCACATGGCCTAATAACTCGCTAAGCATATGGACTGGATGAGGATGGCGAGAGGGTACCACCCTGAGGCACACCTTTTCTGATTTGAAACCACGCAAGATTATCCTTATTCTATTGGCCCAGCCCCCTCTTGGTCATTGCACACCTTCCACATGAGCACCGTGAAATGTTCTTTATCTCAGTGTAACGAAAATGCAAAGAAGTGAAGTAAAAGAGCGGGACGCATTTCACTGGTCAGCTAAAGAAAACAAAGCACAGTTTTATAATAAATGTGGAAAGAACAGAGGTTAGAAAACCAAAAGGAAAGCACATGCTCAGTATATCTCAAGCTTAAAGAATTTAGAACACACTTGAAGCCTCAAATAGTCATACTGCAGAAGTCCAAGGGCAAAAATAAATTGCACGGCATGGGGAGCACCAAAATAAGAGGGAAGGAATACCCAGAGTCACTCTACTAAACAGGGCCAATGTTCAACCATTTCAGAAGGCTGTATGATCAAGACCCAATGGTACAGAATGAAGTAAACGCTGTGCTAAAGAAAGGTATTAGCAATAAGGAAATACAAGTTTCCTTGAAGTGACAGACTACCAATGGAGCTGCCTCACCCAGCAGAATCCTGGTAACACCCATTTGTTGATGCCAAGAAATTTGGAAAGCAGCTACCTAGCGACTGCCTGGAAGAGAATCATCTATGCATCTATTCCAAAGAAAGGTGACCCAAAGGAGGGAGGGAAATCTCTATTTCATTGACGTCTTATGCACAGGAACTTTTTGCAGCTAAGGGCCAGGTGGAGATTTAGAGCATCATTTGTAGACCCTACTAGTCAGACATTTAACTGACTCACCCTGATGGTAGCCCCGGTGTTGCCGTGGTTCTGCGTTGGGCTGTGAACCGTCCGGTCCTCAGGGGAATGACTGAGCTTTCTACTTCTGTAAAGTAACAGACTCAGAGATCCTCGGGGGATCGCGATGAGTCAGCGTTGAGTCGAGGGCAGCACACCCGGTTGGTTAATGCGACAGACGGAGCTGCTTCTCTTCCGTGATCTCAGTTGGTCTCATTGAGTCTGAGAGCCTGGTGCCAGCCTGCAGACCGGATGTTCCTCACACATCATTCAAAAGCGGTTGGAGTTAGTTCACTGACAGGGAACTGCCAGAAATGGGAGCTGAATTCAGAAACGATGATGGGAAGGACAGCACAGGACTGAGCAGCATCCACCACACTGTCTAGGGTCACTGTGGGTCCCTAACATCTGCCAATGCTTCCGAGGCACAGTCCTGAGCCCATAGTAAGCAACCTATATGCAAACACATTAAGAGCATGCTGAATTAAACGCTGGTAGCGTGTCATCAAATGAATATTAAAGTATTCTGCAGCCGTTAAAGAGCACCATCATGAAGCTGTGCTGCCCCTGAAAAAAAATCCTTATAATTGCAGATTTCTCAAAATAAGTTAAAGTGTGTCTAATGTGACTGCATTGTAAAATAGGTGTCAGTCTCTAATAGGCAGGCTCAAATAGTAGGCTAATAAGGAGTTCCAGTTTGAATCCAGGTTCTCAAATGGTCTAGATAGAAACTTCCAGCTACTCACTTGCTTTCCTTGAACCCCTGATTTCCCATCTGTGAAAAAGGTGGGTAACTTAGACACTAAGTATCTGACACATAGGTTTCAAACCTATACTACATTTCATCTCATTTTCTTCCCGCTCCTATTTTAAAATGATGGGCTTCTTACAAAGAAGATTGCCTATTCTGTGGTCCTATCATTATCATTTGGGATATATTTGTCCATTTCAATTGCTTGATTTCTTTTCTCCCACAAGAACTATCTTCAAGTCCATGGGCATTTCTAGAGATGGCTGGCAAAGTGCACCCCAAACCAAAATGCTCCTGCCATCAGTAGAACTGTAGGCATGTTATCATCATAGTTCACACTAGAAGGTCTTTCTGATGTCCTCATAAACCTTATTTCAAAACCATCAAGATGGCACCCACTGCCATCAAGCCTATGCCACCTCTATAGGCCAAGGTAGAAGTATGCCTGGGGGTTTCCAAGACGGTAGTTATTTACAGGACTAGAAAGCTCCATCTTTTCCCTGAGGTGTGGCTGGTGGTTTTGCAATGAGCAGCCCAATGCGCAACTGCTGGGCCATCAAGACGGGAGCAGATGAGGCAATTAGAAAAGTCTGGAAATCCAGAACATGCTAGGAGCCTCCAGAGGATCACGAAGAGTCAGAATTAGCTCAATGGCAGTGGTTTTCTGGTGGTGGTTTGTTTGTTTGTTTGTTTGTTTGTTTGTTTGTTTTAAAGAGAATATGCCTTGCTGTGGCACTTGTGTGTCACTGTGCTGTTTGGAGCTATTCCAACCGAGTATCAAATACCACCAGAGTCACCCAGGACAGACACATATCAGTGGAATTTCCAGACTATGACAGTCTAGGCAATTCATTTCTGAAAAATTAGCCACTGAACAAAACCCTTAGGAATAGCAGCAGTATATATGTCTTAAGGGATATTGTCGCTGACATCCCATGCATCTTGACTGAATGTAGAACACATCAGAATGATGTCTGCTTGTACTTTATTGACTAGGCAGAGGTATTCAACTGTGCGGACGCCATAACAAACTCTAGATAACACGATGAAGAATGGGAATCCCAGAGCACAAACCATGTTCATGCGGAACCTGTACATAGAATAAGTATCTATGTACAGGGGTTACAATCAGGAAAGTTGTGCTTCTGGGCTGTATTGGACACCATCCTGTGATGTGCAGATGGTAAACTTTGCATGCTGAAAACAAAGATTTGATGGAATTATTGATGGAGATAAAAGACTGTGGCAGCTTTTACAGTGTGGGTATTTCTCATTATGCTCAGGACTATGTTTATGCCTTGTATTAGGGTTCTTAGTTTTGTCCCTATTTTTCATTGATGACCACAATAATTGTGTGATTTATAATTAGGTCTTTTATCCATTTTGAGTTTGTTTGTGATGTGAGGTACGGGTCTTGTTTCACTCTTTTACAGGTGAAGATCCAATCTTTTTTCCAGCACCATGTGTTGAAAAGGCTATGTCTCTCACTCATTTAATGTGTCAAAAACTAGGTGTCTAGAGGTACTTGGTTGTATTTTTGGGTTCCTCAATTCTAATCCATGGGTCTTCATATTTATACACATTATAGAAGACAAAATAAAAAACTGAAATCTACTAAAAACATGACATTTATGCACATCAAAAGACTATTGAAAGAGTCAACAGGGAACTCACAGTTTGGGAAAGAATATTCAGTAATAAAACATCAGATAAAGAGCTCAGTTCCAAAATCCATAGAAAATTACACCTCAACAAGGAAAAAAAGAACCCAATCAAAAGATGGGTACAAGAAAGGCATGAATCGACAATTTACTAAGGGCGACTTCCAGGTGGCCAACAACCATATGAGGAAATCTTCGCAATGAGTAGCAATGAGGAAGTTTACAAGCAGTGATGCTTGTAAAGATGATTGAATATACCATGGATTGTCAAAAAGGACTAACAAGTCTGCACTCAAAGAAGTACAACAGAATGAACTTCGTCATTCTATCGAGTCACTGTTGACGTAGGGCAACCCTGTAGGGCAGATTAAATCTGCCCCCATGGGGGGGGCAGTCTGAGACTGGGACTCTTTGCAGGAGCAGAAGTCCCCCCATTTTCCTCCCACTAAGGAGCTGGTGGTTTCAAACTGCTGACCAAAACATGCTCCTGGGGATCAAGGCTCATGGAACTTGATGTCACTTTCTTTGGACATATTCGTAAGAGATCAGTCACGGGCCTGGAAAAGCACACGCATGGTGAATCGGAGGGTTCGGGAGAAAGAAGGAAGACTTCCCAAATGGACTCATGGGCGACCCTAATGCTTGAGAACGACCGTTCTGAGGCTGGTGCAAGATTGGGCGGTGTTTCTAGTCTTTAGGATTCCGAATCTTGTCCAGGGCACTTCACAGCAGCAGAAAGACAGATATTAAATATGCGGCTGTTAACCAAAGGTCAGCAGTATAAACCCCCTCACTTCTTATAGGGAGAACTATGCCGTAGACTGCTTCAGTGGTGTGTTACAGCCTGGGAAACACTGTAAGGCAGTAAGAGACTCTGGCTGCACAATGGTCTCAAATATAGGCTGAGAATAAATCTTGACAGAGTCAGATAATCTGATATTTCTTCATCAGGGTGGTTGATGGGTTTGAACCACTGACCTTTCCATATGCAGTCCAATATTTGCCCAGAGCTTTTCATTGAGATCGTTTTCAAAGAAATTTGCTAATCATTTTTCTTTGCTCTAATACTAAAAGTCCAAAATTCATGGCAATTAATTGGTATGGGATAGCCAGTAAAACACAGGTACACACAAATTAAAAATATATACTAATACAGCATTTGATACAAAAAGTTAGATTACAATCTTAAATATCCAACATCCGCTATAACAACCTTTAGTGAATCGGTGATGCCTCTCCTCTCCAATGGCTGCTTTTTCTTTGTACTACAGGAGTTTTTACATCCAAGATTGTCCTATGTTGTCTCCAGATCACTGAAGTTTGATTCCAGAGTATTTTCACCATATCCAAAAATGAAAAATGCCCCAAGAATTAATAAAGTTTAGAATGAATATTGGGGATATCAGAATTTTTAAAAATCATATCATCTGTAAGGCACTTGATTCACGGATCTGCTACAATGTCTCTGTAAACTAGACTATAAGGCAAAAATAGTGCAGGATTTGTTTCCAAGAAGTCACCACCTCCTTGCACGGTGATATACTGTATACTGTCCATCAGTACTCCTTGAGTCGTCAGGGTTTGTGACTTCCTCTGCCTTACACAGTGCTATAAAATATCATCGTGGAGCTACCCATCCTGTTCTCCAACAGACCTTGCAGCTTCTGCATTTACTGTCTTGGAACCTGGGATTTCTACAAAAGAAATCTGGCTCAGACTCCTTGATTTGAAGACCATACTGAGAGGGGCCAACCCAAGAGTTCCCACCAAGAGCTGGACACAGGAGTGAAGCCATCTTCAAACATGCAGCCCAGAAACCCCTCAAGGATGGCAGCCTCAACTGAGCTCAGCTAAACAACCACCTGACACTCTAATGGAAGGCTTTCAGCATCATAAGCTAATAGTAGGTCCATTGTGCTTCTTTTTAAAATTTGAGAAGCTTTGTTGGACAAGGGTACATCACTGGTACAGAATGTTAGCTTTCCTCACTAGATCACACATCCTTTTCATATTTTCCATAGAGTTGGCACAGAAATTAAACCTATTTCTCATGTCTGATAGCCTAGCATAAAGATTTATTTCCCTTTTTGTTTTCGTAAACACAAGCTCTAAACTCCCCATCCACACCTCCATTCTTGTTCTCACCATGTGTGTGCCAGCTCCCAAGTCAGTCCTGTTAAACTCCCCAGTAAGTTCCTCTGAGAAGACGATATGAATTGAGTTATCCAAACAACTCCGGAAAAGTCACTATTTTCAAATTATGTTTTGACTGTCAAAGATTCTCATGGTCCCCAGAACTTCCACTACACAACCTACTTCCACCCACTACCGTGAATTCCAGTATAGTTTAAATAAATGTCAAAGAAATAGGAATACGGATGGTGATATATGTAGAACCAGAGTTGGCAACAATAAAATAAAATTCAAGGGGAAAACATTAAAGGGCAAAGAAAGAATTGGACTGAATTGTCGATCATGTCTATCTCTAGCTGATAACCATAGTAGAGCTTTTTAATGTTGTCTTTCACTTGTTCTCTTATCTTCTCAATTTTCTTTATCAGATAAAAGTTCATGTTCTGAAGTCAAACAATCTTGAGTTGAATCTTGATTCCAGCAACTCACCAGAGGCAAAACAAGACATAGAAACCTCTCTGTCTCTCTCTGTCTCTCTCTGTCTCTCTCTCTCTCTCTCTCTCTCTCTCTCTCTCTCTCTCTCACACACACACACACACACACACTGCAACCATACACAAACCTAATGTGCTAATCATTCTGAGTATTTCTGTTTATGATCACATCCTCTCTCACTGAAAATACTTGAAATATTGCAATGTCTTTCATTCCTCAATTGAGATCATCATCTGCAGTAGAAAGTCCTACAACCGAGTCAACTCTTTCTATCTTCCCTTCTCTGTTATCAAAATGTGCAGCCTACCTACAGATCAGATTGTATAACATCCTGTCGAATTATAAGATGTAAATGGAATGTTTCTATGATTTGAGTGTCTGGTGAGTTACTATGATTTTCAATATTGAGATTCAGAGCTAATATCTATTACTCTGCAATTTTGAGACACCCCCCCCAACACTCCCCCACTGACGCTCCAAATGTTCATTAATAATGGCATGACCACAGCATTTTTGATGTCCCATCACCAACAATATATGTCACATGAATTCATAAATTTAAAAGCATCACTTGGGCATTGGATGAGTAAACCATGAATCCATCATATAACGTTAGAAAGCTGAAAGCATTTGAAGGTTCAGGAGGACAAAGTCTGAGCATGCCTATGAGGATAGCAGAAAGGACCGAATTCTCTCTTGAACAGACTAGTTGTGTGACTCAAAGAACGTCACCTCGCCTCTCTTATGCTCATTTTCTTCATCCATAAATGGGGAAAAAAATGATTTGGCTAGTTTCCCTCTAAGCTTTGTTTCACTTTTAAAGTTTTATGATTCTATCCTTTGGCTAATGATCCCATTAGATATGTCTAATGTGGTACATCAATAACATTAGTGAGATTCTCTCAGCCCCAAGCCTTCTTCAGTTTCCTTTTCATCATCCTTCCAGTCTAGTTTCAGAACGGGAGTAGCTGTAGTATTAGTACTTGGGGGGTCACCACCTCCATATAGGGTTGGAAAGGAGGTGGATGTATAAGAAAACATAAGTTAGGGCCTGTTTACTATTCCAATAGATCCATGTAAGCAGATGAGATGTTCAAACTGGATTGCTCATCCCATGAAATAGTGGATCTTTGGTTACTAGGAATAGTGTGATTATACTGTGAGTGACACTTCTATGGGGTCCAGCAAATTTCCCTAAAACTGGCCAATTCCAGACAATTCCATGGCAATGAACTACCACCAGGAGTTTTATTGATGCATCTGTGGTGGTTAGGTTATTTTAGGTCAACCTGAATATTTATGAAAGTGGAGAGGTAGAGTTCAACCTTTCAGTCAGGGGACAGCCTGATGATGCCTCCTTTAGGGTATGACTTTGTTCTATAAAGAACCTGGAAACTTCCCTCTCTCTCGACACCCTTCTGCTTCCTGCCTGCTGGAACCTCGTCTGCCTCAAAGTACAGCCCCATGTGAGAGGCCTGACCCTTAGAGCAGTCATCCCGCAGCCATATTTCATTGCCCTTAGGTCCTTGCAACTCTGCACCCACCAGCTTGTGATCTTCCTCCTTCACTTCTCTGCACCATCGACCTGCAGCAACATGAGTCTGAAGAGGGACTTATGGACTAGCAACCAACTTATGGACTTGAGTCAGACTGGACTGGGATGCAGTGGTCAAATACTTGGCTGCCAACCCAAAAGTTGACAGCTCACATGCACAGGAGAAAGATATGACAATCTGTTTCCATAAAGATTATGGCCTTTAAAATCCTATGGGACAGTTCCCCGCTGTTCTAGAGGGACGGTGTACATTAGAAATGACATGATGGCAACAAATGGCCACTCACTCCCCTGTGAATGGTCGAAGCATAGAGTGAATGGTCTCTAAGAACATTTGCTGAGCCCCAAATTCAAACATACTAAGGTAATTCCACATCTCATACCAAGTAGCTGTGATTTGTATGGGCTTGTCAGTTAGCTGGAAGTTGATTCTACACAGGGCAATTGCAGGTACACAAAATAGAGTTCAAGGCTATGACTTTGGGTGATCACATCACCATGCTTGCCTTCTGAGGTGCCTCTAGGTGAGTTGGAACCACTAACTGTGGAAGTAGTAATCAAAGACTTTAATGTTTTAAATCCTTGCACAAATGACAGTTTATCAGAACAATAAATATTTGAAATCTAGATGGGTATTATATTTCTAAAGAGTCTACCATCAGGAAAAATAGAACCATGATCCTAGTCATATTAGAACTCCCATTCCACCTCTTTGCCAACTAGTCTACTTCAAATCACAGCCCTTCTGCAGCACAGAGGAGAATTGCCCCAAAGGGTTTCCAAGGCGATCCTCGTCAGAGAAGCAGATTGCCATCTTTTCCTCCCTGGCTGATGGGTTCAAAATGCCTGCCTTTTAGTTAGCAGGCAAGCACTTGACCACGACACCAACTGGGATCCCTCATAGCAACTGCCTTTTACCAGACTCTTAGCTCTGCTCGCCCCTTTCTCTGTGCCTTACTTACACCAGCTCCGAGAGTCCTCACAACAACCCTTTGCAGTAGATTCTCTTGAACCTAAGGCACAGAGAGCTTAAATGACACACCCCAAGTCACATGGCTAGAAAGAGACAGAGTTGAGATGGATGCCCATTGTGTCTGGCTCCAATGACGTCAGCCCCCAAGCACAAGGACTGTATCATAAGCAAATCTCTAAGCCTGAAGATACCATCCACCTCCGATAGGCTAACAAGTGTGTCCGCATACATCCAGATAAGCTGCTGGCAGCCTGGGCCCAGCCCTGCAGAGCCTTTAGAAGATATAAGGAAGCTAACCAATGGAGAAGTTTCCTCCGTGGATTCAAATGTGCCCCACATTGAACACTCCATACTTCAAGTGTATGGTCTTCTTTAGCCCTCACCTCTACCCCAAAGTCCAGGACACTCTTTCTATGCCCACTTTATGGGTGAGGATATTGAGACTCGATGAGGTTTCATAGAATCACAGAGAGAATAACCAGATTCTAATCCTGCTGGTCAGAGCTCAGAGCACATGCTACTGACCATCATTTGTAAAGAGCCTAGGAGGGAGCTCAGCCCACCTGGTGGCTCTGAAGACTCTTCCACTCTGACAGCCTGCACTCTTCACCCCAGTGTGGGTCTTAGCAATGCTGTTCCTCTCTCCATTTTCTGGTCTCCTTCTTTTCTATGGCCTAACTCTGACTACGCACGCCCTCTAAGCCAGTTCCCCAAGGACTGTCCAGAAGGACTTTCCACTTAGGAAATGCCTGAAATAACTGTGACATAAATCCACCAAGAAGGAGAAAGCACACCACAAGAAAACTCATCCCCTAGTTGCACAACTATCATCTTAAGGAAGGTTCCCTGGTGGAGAAATATGTGAAGGATATGAATAATTTTATGACTTTTAGTGCTTGTGGCCAAATTGTTTCGAAAAAGATTGTGAAAATGCCTAGTCACAGGCCAAGTATGAGACGGTCCTATTAACAGAAGCCACATTGAGTATTTTCATTGGAATTTCATTAACAAGTTAAAAGCCAACAAGAAAACTATTTTTGTCCTCCTCATTTGCATTTCTTTTGTTATGAATGAAATGGACCTTTTTTAATTAAAAGATCTTTCACTGGGGGCTCTTACAGTTCTTATAACAATCCATACATAAAGTATATCAAGCATATTTGTATATTTGCTACCATCATTATCCAAACATTTACTTTCTAGTGAACCCTTGGTATCAACCCCCCACCCCCGTGACCCCTTGATAAATTATAAATTATTATTTTCATATGTTAGAGTAACCCCTATCTCCCTTCTCCCCATGGTTTCTGTTGTTTGTACTCCTTGGTGGGGGTGGGGGGGAAAATATGTGTCGATCATTGTGATCAGTCCCTCCTTCCTCCACCTTCCCCCTACTCTCTTAGTATCACCACTCTGATTCCTGTCTCTGGACTCCATGTTTTGTGCCCTCTTATCTCTTATCTGTACCCGTGCACATGCCCCAGGGTAGTCCACAGTGAAAGGCAGGACTGGGATCATGATAGTGTGGTGTGAGGAAGTCTCAAGGAACCAGAGGAATATTATGGGTTTCATCAGTGTGATATTGTACCCTGTTTGATTTATCCCTTCGAAAAGGACTCCTTTATTCTGTCTTAAAAGTAGGTATTTTTCTGTTATCTGTTCATATATTCTGTTTACATAACTTTCTGCTTCATATACACTTTGAAATTCCTTAGCAAAGGTATGATGGCCTGAATCACCTTTATTGCAGTTCCTTTTCCAATTTCCAGTTTTGGTCAAGTTATTATTTAAATTGGCCAGAAAATTTATTGATTTCATTGTTTGCCTTCCTGCCCTCAACCTCTGCTAAGAATATTTATTCACTATAAAAATCAACTTTGGGGCTGAGCTCCAGTGGCGTAGTAGGTGAGTGCGGGACTGTGGTCCACGGGCTTGGCGGTTCAAATCCAGCAGCAGCTCTCCCGGAGCAAGACTGGGTAGCTCCCACGACCACCAGAGGTCAGTGATGCCCCCCCAAATCAGCTTTGTTGTTCTAGCATCTTTATATTGAATGCAAAGCATTGCATATTTTTCTCTTATAGAATGCCAGAGACCACTGAGGTCATAAACTTATTCCTAACACGCTTTTTATATATCCTATAAAGAAACATGAGGAGTCCCAGTGACACTGTAAGTGAGATTCTGGACTGCTAACCACAGGGCTGGAAGTCCAGTGATTTGAACCTACTCTGTAGAAGAAAGAACTATACCTTGGAGACCCTATATATACGATTGCTGTGAGTTGCTGTGAGTAGATGTCAGTGGGTTTCACTTGGGTTTATCAAGAAATGATTCTTAGTTTCTGTTCACATTTTACTCTTGTGGCAGTTACATAATCTGTCAACCTGAGCAAAGAGGTGAAGTCTAGCTTCTCTATCAAGTTACAGCTTGACAACCTCATTTGGAGGCATGACCGAGAAAGTTTACTGGAGGCCAGACCTAGTCTTTCTGCATTCCCTTTCCTGCTGTTGAGACACTCAGAGAGCTGGAGGAGACATACGGAGACCTGTGTCAGTGCTGACATGCTTCCACTGCCACTGGATCCCCAAGACCTTCTACTCACTGGCCTCTGCTATTCCTGCATTCAGGATCATTGCATGTGTTGTGTGGGTCTAAAAGGAATTTATGGACTAGTATTGAACATATGGGCTAATATCAGACTTGATCTGGGATGTTTTCTCAATATACAACTACTCTTTTATATAAAGCCCTTCCTTATATAAATATATACTTATATATACATATACACACATATATAAGTGTCTATGAATTTGTTTCTCTAGTCAACCTGGACTAACACAACTCTATTTCTAGATTTACTCTTTTGTTCTATCAATGTGTTGGACTTTTAATGAGTCAATGGTCATTGTCAGGTGCCAACACATATTGACCCTATGTTCAGCAGAACATCACTGCCTCACCCTGCACCATTCTCCTAACTGTTGCCATGCTTGAGCTTGTTGTTGCAACTACTGTGTCAATCTTTCTCAATTCTTTTTTGCTTCTTCTCTGTTTCACCAAGCATGATGTCCATCTCCAGGAACTGGCCTCTCCTGATACCTTGCCTACGAGGGAGTGGGAGGAAGAAAATCACCATCAGCATTGGCCAAAGGATTCGTCCTCTGAGATAAGGTTCAGAGAGGCCTCTACCCTCCAACCTTCTTTCTCAGTTCTGACATCAACCATCCTTTGCTCAGCACTCTCTGCTTCTCATCTGGATTTGGCAGTTCATAGCAATGGCACTCCAGGATTTAAAAACCATACTCACAACTGTGAGGTTTATTAGGGATATTAACAAGGTATAATCACAATCAGAAATACCCACAACACAGTTTTGTTTCTTGGGTTTTTTTTCTTTTTTTTTTTTTTTCAGTTAGAACAGTCTCTTCTCAGCCATCCCATAGGAATGTCTCTCTCTGGTCCTTGGCCTCTGAGCCATGTAGCCTTGCTCTGCTCAGGCAGTGTTACGGAGCTCTTTAGCATTGCTCTTAAATGCCCCAAAGGTATGCAAATCAACATTAAGACTCAGCCTGAAGGTTCTCCTGTTAGCCAGCAGAACTAACTTCCCAATTAAGGCCCTAGAGGTACTTCACTCTAAGGGACCCTTCTGCCCAAAGAAATTCAGCATAGGTCATTCCTTGGGCTTGAAAGCTCACCACTTTGTCTTCTGCTCAGGTTTTTGGTTATGCTGCTGCTGCTCCCCTGGCATTCCTCGGCTGCTTCTCTGATGTCATAGCTTTCTGTTCCTGGATCTAGACAGTTCAAGGCACAAGGATCTTCAAACTCAGAAGACATATTCTACTTATGCCTCTTCTTTCTTGATATTGAGATCCCCCATGTCCTGCCTCTGAGATGGGTCATGTCAAACCCGCCAAGATGGCAAAGTTCTCTGGTTAGGGTTCTTATCCTCACGTTAGACTTCCATTCATCATGTTACATTTCCAATCCTCAGATTAGGGTTTCAGTCCTCATGTTAGACCTCCAAGTTGTCACAATCAGAATAAACCCTGTTGATAATCACTTACACCTGAATTATATAGTCCTATCATCAATTCCCCCATCTTCTTTTAACCAGACTCAACAGTTGAGAAAACACACCCTCTTTGAGGCATTTAGTGGGAGTTACAAAGACTAGAAGATCCCTATCACATAATTCACTGTATCACACTCATCATTCTCACTTCAAAGGAGCATCCTGACTATACTTCTTCCAAGACATATTTGTTCACTCTTCTTAAGTCCATTAAATAGGCTCCACTCACACCATAATTCAAATACATCCATTCTTCTTCAGGCTTCCTTATTCACTCTGCAGTTTTCTCACACATATAAAACAATTTAAAAGACTCTGGATTTGGTGAGGCACACCTTACTCCTTAAGGTGAAAACTATGCTTTTAAACACTTTGCAGAGATCTGGGAAGTAATGCTGCCCGTTGTAATATATCCTTTGATTTGCTGATGGACGCTACTATAATTGATTGTGGATCTGAGTGAAATTAAATCCTTGACAACTTCAGTCTTTTCTCGGTTTATGTTGCTGTTGCTTATTGATCCAGCTGCCTTCTTTCCGATGATGTATCCTGCACACTGAAAGCCATATTCTTTGATCTTCATTCGTCAGTGTTTCTAACCCCTTGCTTTCAACAAGCAAGATTGTCCCAGCTGCATATGGCAAGTTCTTAATGAGTCTTCCCTAATCCTGATGTCACATCCTTCTTCATTTCATTAGTTTCTCTGTTTACTTACTTGGGATACACATTGAATAAGTACGCTACAATTTTGACACGTCTTCCCCAATTAAACCCATGTTCTGTTCAAACAACTGTATACAAGTATTCGATGAGCACATTAAGACTTTTCAAATTCCAATTCTTTACAATGTTATTCAGACTTTGTTAGGGTCTGTACAAATGCCTTGTTATAATCAATGAAAGACAATTAAGCATCTTTCTGGTATTCTGTGCTTCTTGTCCATACCCATATGACATCAGTAATAATATCCTTGATTCTGCATTCTCTTCTGAACCTGGTTTGAGTTTCTGAAAGGTCTCTGTAGCTATATTGTGACATCAATTTTAAATTACCTTCAGTATCGTTTTCCTTGTATATATTGTTGAGGACATGGTTTCACAATTTTCTCATGCTGTTGCATCAACTTTCTTTCTTTCTGTTTTTGAATAGGCTTGACTGCGAATCTTTTCCCTTTGGTTGGCCCAGTCGCTGTCTTCCAAATGTCTTGGCATAGTTAGTGATGTCTCCAGTCTTGCATTCATTTTTGAAGTATCTCAATTGACATTTCACCAGTTGTTGGACCCCTGGGTTTTGCCACGTCCTGCTTCAGTGCAGCTTAGACTTCTACTTTCAGGACCTTTAGTTCTTGAACATACACTACTTCCTGAAATGGCTGGACAGCAACCAAGTGTACCGTGTTGTAACTGTGCAAACAAGTGATGGGGTTTAATCTCTGCGAAAAGGGACACCAGCAGCAAAAGAACCCTCTGGACATTCCAGGTCCATGGGCTCTGGGAGTTGTAGGGACTATATTATGTCTAGAGTCAGCAGTGAGCGTCCATTACTACCTCTACTCTTTCTCTTCTTCGTTTTTCTGAAATCACTTCTTTTCTTTCTTTCTTTCCTATTCCTGCCACTTACTTTTCCTTCCACAATTCTTTCCACAGCCCCCATAAAAGAAAATGTGTGCTTAGTTGCTATCCAATTGGATCTAACTCATAGGAGAAGAAAAGGAATATACCCATCGCTTTCAAAATGTGTACATAAAATGACATGGTTAATCTTAAGGGGGGGGGGAAGCAATCTCCAAAAACTCCAATTGACTAGATAAGCATCATAAGGTAGAACAAGGACAAGTCAATGTCTTCTTCCCATTCAGGCCCTCTGCCTAGGTGGCATACGTCAGGGAGGAGATGCACACGCTGGTTTCTTCCATTACAGTTGAGAGAAGTGGCTTGGCAGAAGCTCTTGAAAGAGTGTCCTGCTTACATTCCAATGAGTGAGATGAAACTGGCTGACCTCAACATTACCTAAACTTTATCTAACCATTATTTTTCAAAGCAGAACTTTCTCTCCCAAGTGAAAAGGCCACGAAAGAAGACATGAAGCTCTGCCCTAGCCAAGTCTCTTGTTGACGTCATAAGACTTGCCTGAAATGTGACAGTGCCTGGGGCTTGGGGTATCATTACAATGAACCAGCTGGAGGAGAAGACACTACTTTATTATGTTAAGCAGCAAGAACAAAGTTGAGGAAACATCCTCCTTCTAGAGAATTGCTTGAAATGCTCCCATTTTCAAACAATCCCACCCACACGGTCTGGAAACATCGATGCTGAAAGGCAAGGATGTTCTCCCAACAGTTCACCTTTCTGCTCTGGTACTCTTACTTTCAGCTTTTCCCCAAAATCTTTGTTTCACAAAAACAGGTCTTTTGCTTATTGTAATAAAAAGAGCAGCAAATGACTAGGGGGAGAAAAGCAAGATGTAAAAACCCTCAATATTTTCTATATTTTCTATTTCATGCTCCTAAAACTCAGTACTTCACATGTGTTGGTTCTTTTCCTTCTGACGCCAGGCCCCCATCTACATTCCATTTTCTAGAATTAGCTGCAATTTGCATGACATCTGTCGCACTAAAATGTTAGCTAGCTGTATTCTTTCCTTTGATTCAAATAACAGCCTGTGTTTCCCTTAATAAGCATTCCTTTTCCCTTTTCAATATTTTCTTTCATTACCCTGGAGAAGGGGCTGGTTAAAAGTGTGTCTCAAAGTAGTTTGAGGTTACCCTGCCCCAGTGGAGGTATCAGCAAATATATTATCCCCCCCTCTGAGGAACCCACTGTGGTTCAGTCCTGAAAGCTCAGAAGGAAGCCACAAGGTTACGGACAGTCATGGAGACAAGACAAGGTTGACATAAAAGGAAATGAGATGGGGTCAAGCTTTGAAGCTAATCCCAAAGTACTGAGTCCATAAAGGACACATTGCCAGGGTCCCAGTAGACTCTGGGGTATTCCCTTCTGGCTTTCTTGTGTTGCCCCCACTTCATTAGTCCACGTCTAGCTGATTCACCAATGAAGCACTTGCTGGTGAGTAGATTCCAACTCAAGGTGAGAATACACTGGAAAATAGGGAGAGGCAAGCCTCAAGGGCAGGATTTGGGGAAAGCATGTAGTCTTCATATTGAATCATTGGACATGGGCACATATATTTCAAATCAGCTTCAAGAAGGACCAGAGCATGGTAGAGGTTCCAATGAATGCTGGGGTCAAATGGATCCCAAGAAAATGGCCTTCGATCATCTTCATTACCAGAGATGTGCATGGCAGAGCTTCCCAACAATCCTTCTTCAAGTGATCATTAGTATATATATTCCTCAGGAAATATTTGTTGGGGAATTGTTTTAGTACTGAAAGAACTGCTCATGGAAAGAAGTGCTCATGGAATAACAGTTCAGTTGTTTTCTTTACCCCCCCCCCACAAAAAAAACATATATGAATGTTAAGCAGAGACTCCATCAGCAAGAGGGCCACAGAGTTAGAACATCAAGCTAATAAATTGCTTGTTAAAAGTCAATATGCTTATAGTGGCTAGAGTGCCTGATCTTATCATAAGAATATATATGATTTCTGTTAAATTCTAAGATAAACTGAAATTGACTCATGTGCTCCTGTATCTGGACAAACTCTGAATCTGAGAGGCTCTATAATAGATGACCATCCTATTTCTCCTCCAATACTGATATTTTCAGCCCTGTGATTATCAATTTCTTTTCAAACTGGGCAAGATAAGCAAGTGGAGATTGAAAGAAAACACTATAATGTGGGGTATGGAAAACATTATAGTGTGTATTTGTGTGTAAAGAACTATATTAAACCAATTCTTTCTTCCAATGGGCAGAAGAACGATCTCAATTAGCAATTAGCAATCCATAATTTATTTGCATGTGGAAAGTTTAATTTTAAATGTTAAGTTAAATTTTAATTCTAGTCCTTGTTTTGAGGTGCCATTGTGTTGGTTCTCACTCATAGTAACTCTAAATGCAATACCTGGCCCTACAGTTGCTTCTGTCTGGGTCCATTGTTGCAGCCACAGTGGTAATCCATCTTCTTGGAAGTCTTCCTCCTTGCTGATCAAGTATGATGTTCTTCTCTAAGGGCTGGTCCCTCTTAATAGTGTGTTCAATGTCCCTAAGGCCAGTCTCACCATCTTGATTTCTAAGGAGCATTTTGGGTGCAAGTTCTTAAGTCAGATTTGTTGGCTCTACTGACACCACATAATGCATAAACCATTCCTTGTCAACTTCATAATTCAAAGACATTCATTCTTCTCCAGGTCTCTCTATTCATTGTCCAGCTTCCAAAAGAATTTGAGGTGATTGAAAATACTACAGTTTGAGTCAGAAATACCTTTGTCCTCATAATACATCTTCATTCATGCACCCCACACACATACACACACACTCACATGTGCACATACACATACTCTCATCTACACATACAAACCCTCTCACAGGTCTTCACATAAACAAGCATACATACATTCATACACAAACATCCCCTCACTCAAACATAGACACACCTTACAAACACACATCCTCTCACACATTCAACCCTTTACTCACACATACATGCATAGCCTCAAAGACATGTGTACCATCACTCAAATACATAGACACCTTACCAGACACGCCCTCAGACATTACCATGGGACCAGGAATCCGCTTTTGCATCTTCCAAACAGATCCAACCGTACAGTAATTTGATCAGTCACTTATGGTACATTGAAAATGACATGAAAAGATGTGGGGCAGAATTGAAGGGATACAAAATTCACTGTCACATGGTTGATCCCAACTCACAGCAAACCCATAGGTCAGAGTCGAACTGGTCCTGAGATCACCACTCTTGGAGAGAGTAGAAAGCCTCTTCTTCCTTCCAAGGAGAGGCTGGAGGATTTGAACTGTGGACCTGTGGTTTAGTAGCTCAATGTAACTGAGGAGTCTTCCCCATTCATTTCCCTGGGACAACACACACACACACACACACGGGAAGGTACAGCCAGGTCACATTGCTTAGAGCAAGCAAGAGGCATCTTCTGAGAGTTACTCTGTCCAATAACTTCTTGCCATTCCAGGAAAGACAAAATCCAAATGAAACCAGTGCTACATGAAAACCCCCCACAACACCTTCCTCGGCTCAATACATCCATCTCTGGCATCTGAGAAGAGAAAATGAAGCTCTGCGTTGCATTTGGAACTTCCGTGGGAGGGAGGAATTTCAATCACCATGAATGCCATATAGAATGTCATGGCTTGCCTTCATGTGATGGTGCTGGATATCACCGCCCTTCTTTGTGGGTTGGGCGCATTGAAGCAGAGTATCATAATCAGACAACAATGAGTCATTGGACTAGAGTTTGCGATTGGTGTATTCATAATGGGCTAGGTGACTGTGCTCAGATTTTGAAGGAGTCTCACTGCCAGATGGGCTTTCGCACTTTGGGGATGCAGAAGGCAGAGACCTAAATGTCTGTTTCTAGACTCACCAAGAGCTAATTTGGTCTACTGCCAAAATTCTCATTGAGCAAGAAAGACCAAATAGAGTCGCTACTGACCGTGGGAGTCTTTGCAAGCTCAGTGACCCAAGGGGAAAAGTTAGTTGTTCCCTACAGTGCAGGGGTTCACAATTAAGGACCTAGAATCACCCTGGAGTGCCACCATCTCTTCTCCTGGGATACTCTGCTGGAACCTAAACAAGTGACAAATGGTTAGTTCTACAGCGAGTCTAGCAGAGAACTCTGTGTGTGCCTTTCTAGGCTCCTTCACTTGGCACCCAAGTGTGGGATGATATAAGGACTGTTCCACAATTATATATTACTCCAAAGTATTAAGTAAATATTAGTAACCAATCACCAGCATTTGGAGTAGAATTCAGAAGTTAGATATTCTCCCCAAAGCTCTCAGTTATCTTAGACCTTTGTGTGTCTCACAATAGATATAGCTGACTTCCCTACTGATAGGATGATGGTTTACTTCCTTTGAAGTCTGTGAGTGAATTCACATGCTACTATTAATGATTTCTAGTCTTATCTGTTTAGCCACATCCAGGAGTTTGGGGTCTGATCTTGTCACATGGGTCCCCCCAGTACCTCCCTTTCCTATAACATGTACCTAAAGCACAACCCTTTCCTCTGATGTATGCCCTTACCTGTAATTAGCGGCATGGCATGGCTCCAAAGGGTATGTAAGACTTGGGCACTACAAGGATTCTTTTGCACCCTACTCTCTCCCATCATCAGCACCAGACGCTCTCGGCCCATCTCCCTCAGGTAGTTGTTTCCCCCACTCGCGGTCTCTCCCCATGGGCCACCAGATGGGGCTGAGGTGAGCATGCTACCATGAAATATGTCTGACTCATTACTTTTCTCTCTCTCATGCTTGCTATAACTTTACTATAATAAATAATTATCACTGTACAACTGAGTCTACAGAACCTGTGATGTATATCTCAGAGGCTGGACTTCCTCTGATACCCAAGCAAAGCTGATGCCTCTTTTTAACACTTTTAACACTATCAAGATGTTCCTTATTCCCAATAATGACTATTATTAATAATATCTCCATGAATACATCCTTCCATGTACCAGAAGATTTCAAAGTGCTTCAAAAGCAGTCTGTCACAAATTCTGAAAAGCAGTCTGCCACAAATTCTGGGCTGGATGTGTCAGAAGAAGGCATCCAGAGTGGTCTCTGAGAACAGTCAATCCATACTTCATACACAGAATATAGCAGGGGGCATGCTTACTGTCTGTAGGACAGCGTGAGCAGACAGGTGCCAGTTGGAATGAAGCATCTAACATCCGGGAGTATGGGCACTCTGTGCAGTAGGAGTTCTCCCTACTGAAAGTGTGCACCACTGGAAATGTGATGTTCAAACACCACTCTTCCATAATAAAGCAACACTACGGGAACATGTGGTGACAGTCCCTTCAGCTGCTTATTTTTCTTTTCTCCTCCTTAAGAAAGTTACGTGATGATTTCTTGAAGGCAATGTCATTGAAGACAGTTGAATAGGTTTGTTGTTAATCATGGTGTTCTTTCTTCTCTGCTGACTAAAGACCAACGGCCCCATCTCTTCTGTCTTAAACTGGCTTCTCTAGAGCAGCAAAACTAGCAATTTTCATCTATGTGTTTACAACTCAAACCCACTGCCATTGAGTCCATTCTGATTCATCACAACCTGATGTGGGGCTTCCCAGGTTGAAATTCGTTAGGGGAGCAGATAGCTTCATCTTTTTCTTGAAGAGCTACTGGTGGGTTTGAACTGCTGACCTTGTGACCCTAAGGAGATCTCAACATGGGAGGGATTACTACATCTCAACAACCAAACCACTGAGAATCCTGCCTAGACATTGATACGAAGCCTTAACTCTCAGGTCTTCTTAGATTTATAAATAAAGATGCGTAATGACAACACCCAAACTGATGGGAGCTCATGAATACCAGCAGGGAAATCTGAGAAGACAGAAATAGCCACTGGCTCATATACATATGAAAGCTGGACCATGAATGAAAAAGAACGTAGAAGAATGGATGCCTTCCCATTGTACTGCTGTCAAAGAATATCGGAAGTACCATGGCAACTAGAAGAGGTACAATCTGTCTTGGAAGAAGTACAGCCAAAGTGCTCCTGAGAATAGTGGTTAGCAAGACTTTGCATTGTGTTCTTTGAGCATAATACAAGGAAAAGCCAGTTCCTGGAGAAGGACATAACATCTGGCAAGGTAAAGAGTCATCAAAAAAAGAGGAATATGATCCATGAGGTGGAATAACACGATCGTCGCTACAATGGCCTCAAACATGACAATAATGATGAAGATAGCATGGGTCTGTGGTACACAGGGCCACCCGGAGCTGAAACCAACTGGAAGGCACCTAACAATATAACCAGGACTCTTTGGAATGACATGAACAAAGTTTGTTGTGCTTTCTCAAGTCCATCAACTAACTCTCAGAAATGGATCCCCAGGCTTTCCCTAGTCTGCTGCAGTCTGAAAGTCCCTCCCACGGAAAACAATCTACCATGAGTGACCCTGATGGTGTTTGAAACACCCTTAGCATCATTTCCAGCTTCACGGCAACAGGCAAGCTACGAAGGAGGGCAAACTGGCAGGAACGTGATGGGAATAAGAGTTACAGATCGGTGATTGCGACAATGGTCATTGACGTGCCATCTGGCTGGATCACTCCTCTCCTCTGGTGAGTCTTTACAGCTTCCTGGAAGGCAGACCAAGGGGAGATAGGGAGTGGTACCCTAAATTCAACCCCCTGATCTTCCAGCACTCACCAGCTTAAACCAAATGTTGGTACATCTAGCCACTGCTTGCCTTTGAGCATCTGTACACCCAGCCCATCTGATCCACACACACAGCCAGCACACAGTATTATTAGGTTTCACGCCTTCGCTAGACTTTTTAGTTGCACAGTGATCTACTTTTTTCCAGTTAATTCCATTGAGCTGCCGTGAAGCTTATAACACGGCTTTGTTCAGATAGATAAATCCTGTGCACTGTGTTCCATTGCTGAAATTGCCATGGCACTATCAAATCCCTGGGAACTTTGGGAGCATGGCAGTGAAAAGGAGCAAATGTTGTCATTTCTTTTTCTCAGCTGGTCTCAAACTTTGGAAAGGGCAAAATGGACAATGCTGCACTGGCTGTTGCTTCTTCATCTTAATTACAGCACCAGAGCACACCTGATGAAACTAATTTCCCTAAATTGATGCTTTGAAAATCTCTAACTGGAAAATGCAGTGATGACACCAGAAAATTTAAAAGATGATCTGTAATCCATTTTCTGAGGACAAGGAGAAGCAAGCCTACATGCATTAAAGGACTACCAGGCAATCATAGATTTCGAGAAAATGTTTTTCTCACATGTGTACTTGTTTGTGGCACCAAGCCCAAGCAGACATAGATTTTTTTTTCCAACTCTCTATTGCAAGAAGAAAGGAAGGAAGGAATAAGGAAAGAAAGAAAATTTCATCAAGTATAAAATATTTGCATAGCTTCACAGTACGTATGTCTTGCAACATCTGCCTGCTCAGGTTCCCCAGGGCAGCTGAACTTTGGAGGCTAAGTGGGGAAATGAATTGGAGAAGGGGAACTGACTTCTCAGCTCCCTTCAACAAAAAGAGAAATGGCAGGTTACTCATCGGCGCACTCAGAGTCTCTGCCGCAACTCCAAATGTTTTGTGCATTTTAGTTCCTCTGGGACCTAGTCTAGAGCTTGCTGAACCACACTCCTTGGGTAAGAGCATCCTGGACAGAGTAAAGGGTGAAAAACAGCTCTGGGGGTAAAATGGGAATGAAAATGAGGTGTATAATATCTTTTCTAGGCTGAGCCAATGAGCCACTACCAATCAACACCCTGAATTTTAGTTGGCTATGTCCTTGGACTGTAGTTACATTGGCTATAAGTCAAAAGGTCGATAACACAAAATGTCCTTGCATCCTCTCTTACCACTTACTTGGTCACAGATTGATGGGACACTCCATGTGCTTTCTCCACAGCAGTGTGCCATGAGAACAAGGACTCAATAAATATGTGCTGAAAAAAATGAAGTTGAGAGACAGTGAGTGAAAGAACCACCAGACCTCAAAACTAGTTAACATTTTCATAAAAAGTCAGCATGTCCCCCTTCCCAACTATAACAAAATGGCACAGCTTCCAGGGAGACACACTGAAAAAAGACCTTGACTGCCTATCATCAAACTTGAACTCAGGAGTTGAGATATGTGGAATAGTAAAAGTGGGGGTATTGGTTATGTGAGATTGCATCTTCTTTCCGTCCCATCTCACTTCATCCTAAATCCTGAGAAGAAGGAAATGAAGAGCTGGCTTGCAAGAAAAAGAAAACAAAAAGAAGGTTGAAAAGAATGCGGGGAGGGTGACTTTCACCAGCCTTCAGCAAAAGGACAATTGCTCCAGTCTTTATCCTTCTGAGCCTTCAGCATCTGTGCTCCTTCAAGACCAGCACAATGTTCCAGACAGCAGTCATAAAGTGGTATCTGAGAGTTACCTTCTCTGAATCCATTTCTCCATGAACCAAACCGCCATCATTGCCCTCAAGTCAATGCTGACTTATGGTGACCCTAGAGGAGTGGGTAAACTTGCACCTGTGGCCTTCCAAGATTGTAACTGTGGACGGGAAAAGACCATCTTTCTCCTGTGAAGGGGTTGCTGGTTTCGAATTGCCCACCTTGTGATTAGCAACCCACTCTGTAGCAACTAGACCACCAGACCTCCTATTCAAAAGCCACTCGATTGATGGGGCCTTGTTTGAGCTCAAGAAGCCCTGGTGGTACAGTAGGCTGCTGACAAAAAGGTTGTTGAATGGACCCTACTGGGGGGTGGGGGGAGAAAGAGGAGCCAGTCTGCTTCTGTAAAGATGGCAGCCTGGAAACCCTGTGGGGTAATCATACTTCATCACAGGGAATGATTTGACTGCTAACAGTGGTTGAGTCCTTGACTGCTAGCGGACATATTCCATGTCTTCAAATTCCTTCCTTCTCACCACTTGGCATCCAGGTTTTTTTTGTTTTGGTTTGGTTTGTTTTTGTTTTGTTTTGTTTTGTTTTTTTGCATTTCTGCCCCAAACTGGATTTGTCAGAATCACTAATGACCTCAAGCTTGCTAAGTTCTTCTGAATTTTTTTTTTAAAATTCAATTTGTTTGTTTACCATCTTGGTAGTTGTCAGCTACTACTGATCAATGCCTTCTTCTTAAAAACTGGCTTCCTTTTTTGACTTCTAGGATGCGACAGACACCATTCTGGGTACAGCAGAGAGGGTCAGCAAAAGAAAGGAAATACCTTCAGAAGATGGATTGCCACAGTATCGCCAGCATTGAACTCAAATACGAATTATTGGTGTGGTGGTGGAGGATCAGGGTAATATCCTGTTCTGCAGTACATAAGGATCCTATGAGCCAGAACAGACTTGACTGTCCCTAACAACAACAACAACAACAATAGCAACAACAACAGCTACTACTACTACTACTACTACTACTACATGATAGTAACTAAGAATCCTTGCAGTGCCACTGTTAGATGCTCAGCTGCTAAAGAAAAAGTCAAAGTTTCAAATCCAGGACTTTTCTGTGAAAGAGACATGACTTTCTGCTTCTATAAAAATTGACAATCTTGGAAACCTTTTGGGCCAGTTCATATCACCCTACAGGGGTGCTATGAGTCAGAATTGGAAGTGGACTTTGTCTTGTTTTATTTATGAGTCTCTCTTAGTTTACCTCCTACCACTCTGATGGTCCTTGACTACATTTCCTTTGAAGACTCCTTTTACTTTAACCATGATTCTGGCTATAATTTCAACCTGATTACTTGCGCATCTTGGTTTCAAGTCTGTATTTGAATCCATGAGAAGATTGGGGGTGTGCAGTGCAAGTCTTTCATGAACTGCAAACAAAGACCCAAAGAACACTCAAGGTCCATGACAGTTATCGAAGTTGGGTCAGTGCTGACTGTGGCCATACCACCCTGACCTCTCTCGATCTCATCTGAAGTAGGGCCAGTGAAAAGGGTTAGCAGAGTGCCAGGCTGCAGGTTATGCTGCAGATCCCACACAGACAAGTACTGATGGAGCAGTAGAGTCAGAGGCATCTGAATGGGCCCAAGAAAGTCACACCAGGGAATTTTGAAGAATAGAGAGGGACTTGGTTACTGTGAACGTTGGACTTAAGCAAGGCTCCTGGTAAAACTTTGGTATTCATCCAACAGCATGGCAAAAATTGCTGATAAGAGACTTATATTCCTACCCAAAGCCAGGGAAACAAAGATAATGGCAGTGAAGCAAAATAGCAGGATCCCATGGGTTTCCCTGCCAGAGTGAGAGGCTGGCAGGAGGAAATCGACCAGGTCATTAGCACTCTGTCTTCACAAAGAAGTTCTAAGTATAGGATGTTACTTTTGCCCCTGTAAGGCCTAGATCTTTGTGGTCTCTGCCTTGTGTTCCAGCTGTCAAGACAATTCTGCTTCTCAGTTCTTGCATCTGTCACTCTGGCTCTTCTTGTCACTCAGCTTTAGATCACCGGCAGAGTTGATGTGGCCTTCAATGTCCTGAACCAAGCAATTGATGAAATGTTGAATTCAGCCAAGGATCAAACCCATAGATGCTTTCACCCCAGCATGCGCTCCAGTTGACATCATCCTAGTCAACGCCCATTAGAAATTAGCTGTCATTTCACCTGATGGTCCCAACACCGAGTTGAGATGTTATTACTGGGTCAGCCTGGAAATCCTAAAAATCTTGGGCAAATGCTCCTTTCCTTTCTTTTTATCCTTCTCCACCACCCTAGAAGAGTCATCCGAAAAGAGGATGATTGTGAGTTTGGCATGGGTCTTCCTGATGAGTCACTGCTTCCTCTTCTTCAGGCTCACAGACCATCTGGTTAATATTCTATTTTAGACACATTCCCTGGGATGAAGTCAGATTTTGCGCATGTGCAGCTCACAGAATTCCCCCTTTTCAAAGCTGGAAGAGCATTTGTCCACAGCCCATCTCTTGGCCCTGCTTTCTTTCTCCATGGACAGATGGTTCGGGGGTTTCTGAGAGTGGCTCTGAGCGTTCATTCACGGTTTTGTCCACTATTTTGCTGTGAAGGCTAAAATCATCTGCACTTCCTCAATTCTCTTAATATTTCCATACACCCATTGAGCTTTGCTGCCCATGAGGAGAACCCGAACAAGCCCGTTGTATAGGCTGCCTTCTTGTTGGAGAACAGAGTGCTCAGTGTGCTCCTTTCTTCGCTATCAGCTGGCATCCCACTCCGACAATTGGACTCTGTCCATCTTCTGGCTCTGAGCATCAGAGAGACACCCTTCCGCCCATATTAATGGACTCACATCTCAGTTAACTCCCAGCTTTCATCTCTTGGCAGGATTCTTGCATGCTCTGGTTGCTCCTTCCACTTCTCACGTGAGTCCTTTTCAAGTATGATCTCATCCCAAGGGTTCCTGCGTAGCCATGCCAATCCATGGGCCTCATTCACAAGGAAGGTCACAAATCCCTTCTTAGAGTTCTTCCTCCCTAAGCTAACATCGTAGCACCAGCCTAATACCCATGATCTTTTTCGTTCCCTTGGGTCTCCTTCTGGGCACTGAGAGTGCCAGACATGCCAGTGGAGTCAGCCCACCCTCACCAACAGTTGGTTGATTTGTGCTGCTCGTAGCAAGACAAGGGGAGCCCTGGGGGCATGGTAGTTCTGGGTTGGGTTGCTAACTGTAAGGTTAGCAATTTGAAACCACCAGACACTTTGAGAGGGAAAGATGAGATTTTCGTCTCCTATGAAAAGTTGCAGTCTTGGAAACCCACAGAGGCAGTTCTACCCTGTCCTTTATGGTTGCCATGAATCAGAATTGACTTGATAGGAGTGAGTTTAGTTGGATTTAATTGGATTTGGTTGTTTGGTTTGATTTAGTTTGGTAGCAAAACACATAACCGTCAGGTGTCATACCCAAGATGCTCTTGAGTAGAAAGAAATAACCTCTTTTATTTTCAACCTAAAGCCTTTCCTACAGTCTCTTCTCAAACCTCTCACAAACTTTACCCCAAATATCTGCCCAGGGGGAAGTTGGAAGATGTTTGCTTGCCTCCTAACGCCTGTGTAATTCATTTGCTGGTGACTCTGATCATTACGAAACATTCGTCTGGGGAGGGAACTCCTGCGCTGGGGCAAGGATGACTCTCGCACTTGGTGTTCTTGTAACAAAGTCTCAGCCCACTTGGTATGACTTAAATGGGTCTTTTGGCTCATGGGAGTACTGTAATCCTTAAAAAAAAATAGTTCCTCGAGCCTCTTCTTCCCTATCTACCGATGTCCTCATCAATCTCACCCACCCCCACATGTTCTTCTCTAGCACATCCTATTTGTCCTGATACAGTGCACAGAGTACATTAAGTTTATGTAAACAGAACAATTTTGCTTTACATACCCTCTAACCACATACATTTATATCACTAATACTAAATACTGTTTATACGGAACCCCAGTGGATGTCGTGGTCATGTGGTGAGCTGTGATTTGTATGGTTCACAGCAGCTCTGTGGGAGAAAGACTAGACTTTCTACTGCCTTAAACAGTCAGAGTCTTGAAAGCCCAGTGGGTCGTGGTGCGTCAGCACTGACTGGATGGCAGGGAGTGAGTAAATCGTGTTAAAGATGGTGCTCCCAGCGTGCTCCTTCTAGGTAAGGAGGGCAAGACTTCATCTTCCATACTTTGGGCATATGGTCAGGAGAGACCAGTCACTGGAGAAGGACATCGTGCTTTAAAAAGTAGATGAGCAGTGAAAAAGATGATGACCCTGAATAAGGTGGATGCAAAGCAGGAGAATGATCATGAAGATGGGGCAGGACTGGGCAAGGTTTCCCTGTGCTGTGCACCTGGGCACTATGGGTCTGAACAGAATCGGTGTCTGGCAACAGAAGTGCTGGAGATGAAGCCTGGCACTGAAAGCCACAGTAATGGCTATTCAAACCCATGGAATGAGGCTGTCTGCTCAAGAGTTGGAACTGACTCAAGAGCAGTAGGTCTGGGGGCTTTATTGTTGTTATTTGGTTGTCATTCAGTCAGCAGAAACTCTTCTTCGCCTCACTTGCAACAGAATGAAGCACTGCCCTGTTCTGGGCCATCTCCATAGTCACTGGGAAGCTGAGGAAGTTTTGAGGGTCTTCCAACCTCAGGGCTCACCTTCCAGTACTCCAGCTATTATGATCCAAAGAATGTTCAGAGGCTAGCAAACAGAAGGAGGTCGCCAGATCTTTCTTCCTAGTTTATTAGTGCCTGGAATCTCTGCCACAGCCTGCCCACTAGGTGACTGTTATTTTGAAATACTGATGGCACTGCTTCCAGCATGATACTATCCTAACAGCCATGACAGTAAGACAAGCTAATAGACTCAGGGTAGACGCTAATAGTCTTTAATGTACTTCCCTATGCCTGCATGATAGATTTTTCTATCAATACTACCAAGTCTAGCTTAAGTTTGAGGTAGATGTTTGGTGAAAGAATATATATGTATTCTAGAATATTCTTTCTTAACAGAAGCCTTTATTTCCCACCTGGTCAAGGTGGGAACCTGTTTCTCTTGAATTATCAGCAGATGTGTTTGCATTTCTATCCCACAACCCCCCTACTGAATAAAGAAAAGTAGAAATGTTTTAACTTCTATTTGGACCAGGCTCTGGTTCTAGCCATAATTACAGTTCCACACCTCTAGTCCCTTTTGAATGAATGTTCTCTGCCTGGGTCATCAAAAAGTAATTATCAAATCCTAAAGTTATCAAAAGTTATCAAATCCTAAAGAATCAAAATAAATACAATGCTATTTTGATGGTGACCCAAAACTGCTCAAAAATGATGCTACGTGACGTGCTGGGAAGGGAGTCCGGATGAGATGGGGCAACAAGCCCAGAACAACTGCTCTGATGCCCAGGTGACATCTCTCTGAAGGAACAGGTGGTCAGCATGGGTGTTGGGAGAACCAGGGATAGGGGCCCATCATGTTATAGAGTGAGAAACCTTGGAGGCTGGGTGCTGTCCTTTGTATTACATTCTTCTGGAGTGAGAGTTAGCATAGCTTGACTTGGGCCCATCCCTGTCATACAGTTTGTTAGTTCACTGTTTCATTCCAGTATATTGCCTTCAACACTTGGCACTCTGGCACAGAGATGATCACTGGAGGGTCTGGTCTCTCCTTTTCCTGTGGAGACATAAAAAATACCCTTCCTTCCTCATGGATGTATCAGTACCCTGTTCTCCCATCATCCTTGTGTTCTCCACCCCACTTCTCTTTTCTTTTAATTGACTGCCATATGCATAGAATATTTTTTTTACTGAATGATTTTACTGGTGAGATATTTGCTCCAAAGTTTAGCTTTCTGGTGAAAATAAATAAGCACAAACTCATTTTCAGATTTTTAGGTCATACTCTTCTACAGAATTTTCAAAATAACATATACAGGGATGAGTCAAAAAATACTGCAGCTGGCATTCCAGTTCAGGCATGCAGGAAGTTGATTGCAGACACAATGTGTTTGAACACATCTGTGCAATCTGTGGATAACTGCAGGCATTCTCCCTTAGACATGGATCTTTCTTTATCTCATGAGAGCACCTTCAAGAGACATAAGTCCAAAGACAACCTTGACTTCAGAGGTGATCTGCAGGATCAGATTAAATTCAAGGGAGAAAGGTCAATTCAGGAGGGCAACTGAGATGGCCAAAGGCTAATTGTGATAGGTTTTCTCAAAGGATGCAGGATGACAGGATCATAGGGGCTTATGAGTATGAAATCTGAAGATGGAAAAGCATACTAGTGAGGAAAATTGCACCAAGGATTTCTTCTCCCATGACAACACACCTGCTCCTTCTTCAAGGATTGCAAAGGACTGCCCCATTGGGGATTTCATTCGGAAACCTTCCCTGCAACCCTGATCTTTCCCTCAGACAACTTTGTTCCCAAGAGCACTTAAAAGGAGCAGGATGTCACACCTGCTTTTTAGACATGCTGTACATGGAAGAGTGCAGAATTCTCCAGGGGAGGGTTCTGAGGACAAAACCAAATGTACTTTCATCAAATCTTTCTAACTCATGCCAATCCTACCCACTGTGCGTTCCTGAGACTCTCACTCTTTATGAGGGTAGAAAGCCAAGTCTTTCTCCCACAGAACAGCTAGTGGTTTTGAACAGCACACCTTGTGGTTAGCAGCCCCCTGTTCAATGACTATGCCACCAGAGCTCCTTAGGAAAGCTTTGGGGAGACTGAAAATATGGTCTAGAGGGAGGTTGCCTCACATGTCAGTGTTTGTTCACTCCAGGTTTCTGTGACTTCATAGAAACGTTTTTACTTCCTCTCATAGGGAGTGCTTCCGGCATCTCCTGTAGGAACAGCTCAGGTCTTTCTCAACCATATACAGATGTATTTCTCCAAATGTTTGTTCAGGACTTCTGGTCCCAGACATCAGGTGCTGGGTGGGGTGACCCATATATAGGAAACTCCAAACATCAGCCCTGCCCCGAAACGGGTTATAATTTCCTATTTACGGTATCTTTCCTCAATAAATTTTATTACAAATGTGTTTGATGTCCTGGTTCTAAAAGAAAACATCTTGAGCCTTTACCCATTTGCATAAACCAGCTGCTAGAGTCATCTGTAACTCATGACAACCTCATGTGTTTGTCTTCCTGGCTTCTTTTCACATGGTTCAGAGAGATACAGAATGCTCCTTAAGGGGACAACATCAAGCTTTCTCTCCCAATAACAGAGGCTTGATTTTTTTTTTTTAGGCATCACTACCCTCTGGTGGTGGGAGGAGGAGGCCCAGCCTTAGCTCCTGTGGAGCTGAAATTGAACCTCCATCCCAGTGGGCTGCAGTCCCACGCACAATCACTACGCCACCGGGACTCAGCCTTGATTTTTTTTTAAGTTCTTTCCATGTAAGATATGCAGAGTGTGTTCTTCCCTTTGGTTTTCTAATTCTAGGTCTCTGAATCTTTCATAGTAATATTTGATGCTGTCTTCTTGAGCTGCCCTGTGACAATTCCTCTTCAGCTCTTTGACTTCATCTTTCCACCGTTTGCTTTAATGATTCTATGACTCAGAACAAGTTTCAGAATCTCTTCTGACCACTGCTTTGATCTTTCCTTTCTTTCCTGTCTTTTTAATCATCTTTTGTTATCTTCATGAATGAGGGTCTTGATGCCCTCTCAAAGCAGGGTATTGAGAGACAATTGCATGAGTGGAACCAGAGAATATGGCATGATATAAAGTCAGGATAAAAGTGCATCAGGGTGGCATCCTCTTACCATACTTTTTTAATCTGTATACGGAGAAAATCAGAGAAGCTGACATATATGAAGAACAATGTGACATCCGGATTGGAGGAGGCTTATTTATAACCTGAATGGTTGATTTGCAGGTGACACAACCTTACTTGCTGAAAGTGAGGAGGACTTGAAGCACACATATGCTGATGAAGATCAAGGATTGCAGGCTTCAGTCTGGATCACAATTCAATGTAAAGAAGACC
>PVJH01001544.1:0-204331 GCA_004026705.1 Nesogale talazaci | reverse complement strand
GAAGGAATCACAAACATTTTGTCATATGATTGGGGTTGGCACACATTTTTGTCACTTAAATTGACCATCTAAGTAAGACACACTAAAAGGTGTGCAGAGGAATCTAAAAGTATCCATAAAGAAAGGAATCCCCTGCAAATATTTCTGCAAATTCTCTCAGCAGAACGTCTACGGACTATTATGTTCAAAATCTTTACTCCTAAGCATTCATGTAGGCTGACTTTTCAATTTCAAGGGATTTCAGTACAGTTCCCTGCAATTTATCATGTGAAAAGAATTAACAAGAAAGAAACTGGAAGCACATTCACTCTTGCCAAGACATTTCCCTTTAGATGGAGAAAAAGCTACTGAATGAATAATACAAGAGAGATGATTTCGCTGTTTCAAAAACAGGAAAATACTTAAAAGTGCCCATTCCCGAAGCCAGCCTCCCCTGTCCTATAGAATATAAATCAGCAACAAGCACACAATGGCAGGCTGCTATAATCCAGCTCACTATCACCCAGGTTCAGGCATGCCCAGGGCTCACCCGAGTGCCCCACCCCTTTCACAAGACAAGCTGGCAACACTAAAGACTATGACGGGTCTCAACACATCACAGTATTAAGAAGACAGGCTGAGTTCCGCTGTGTTTCATTATGAAATTGACTCGAGGGTAAACAGTACACCAGCCCTGCCTTTCCCATTCTGCCTCTTTGCTCCCCAGGAGCTCCCCCTCTCTTTGCTAAATGTTTAGTGTCTCCAGTTCATGTGCCAAGCAGAGGGACAGTGGGGCGAGAATCAGCATGTATAGTAGAGGTCCTTATTTTCTCATCCCTTGGGTTCCAAGTACTGGCTCTCACACCATCACTTTAATCTCCCATTTCTGCCTGGGAGTCCCCTCTAAGTCCTTTATGTCCTTATGAAATTGGACTTCCCCAGCTGGACCCTCTGTATGCCTCCTTCCTTATCCTCCTGGGCCAGAATTTTATACAATCCGCAATGCTTTCTCTGCCCTGACACCCCAAAATAATTTCTCCTCAAAACATCCAAAGTAAGCAGTGGTCCATCAGTAGAAGATTCCCTGCTAATACATCTCAATCATAGGCCTGCTCCCTGTCCTCCATGTTGCTGTGGTGCCAGACAGGTTTCGGTGCTGCATCCGTTGTCAAAAACAATGAGAACTTCAGTGAAAAGCTTAAGGCTCACTCTAAAAATATTAAAATATAGTATGCGCCTATAAGAGATTATTTTGATGTTTTTAAGGCAAATGACTCCATGTAGAGTAGTTACACAAGAAACTTAAAACGAAGAGGAAAATGAATAGAAGATTCACTATTGGGTGATCTTAGCTTGATTGCATGTATGTGCCCTGTAGTGAGGTCAATGATTATCGACCACAAGATTGCCCCTGGCCCTCCACCACCTGCAGCAAGGATATCTTTGGAAATTAAGATTAAGCAAGCCTGGATTCAAACTTGAAGGTGAAACATTAGCCACTTTGAGTGACTGCAAAGACATTCACAGGATTAATTTTGGATTAGGATTTTTATTTTAAATATTTGGATTTGTGGGTTAGAAACTCCTTAGAATCATTTTCTCTTTGACAGTCACAGTTGCAGCTAACTGCAATAAGCATATAAAATAATAAAACAGTCATCATATACAATACAATTTCACCCATTTTCTGTTCAATTAATTTATCTGTAAATCTCCTCTCTGCCTCTGAAGCAGAGACACTTGGGCACCAGCCTGTGCTGGGCCTGTCTGAAGTCTACTCATACTCTCTCCCGGTGTCCACTTTTCCAGACTCTAGAGCTCTCTAGCGTGGAATAGGAAAGTAGACTGAAAATTAGACTGTCTATCCTTGACCAGTTAAAGGAGTGACCCTTCATAGCCTGTTATTCGCTTGATCCAAGTTTATAAAAAGAAAAGAAAATTTGAAAGTCACTAGAGTGTTTTGTTACAGAAGGAAGACATTTTACATATGCAAAAATGAAGTGCATGCTAGCCTTTCAGTGAGAACTAAGAAACTTGGAGCTTGAGAGGGTAGCTGTTGAAAGGATTTGCTGAACTATTTTTGGTAAAGAGAACCACTATCAAATGGCACTAATAAAAGGCCACAAACAATCCGTTTTATTTGGGAACTTGATACTATTGCTCTTACTTTGGTGGTAAGCTAATATAACTGACACTTCTTAGTCATTGGAGCTCACTCTGGGTCTTTTGCATCTTGCTATTAAAATGTGTGGTAGAAGATTCCACATGGAAAGTATTCTTCCTGAGGTCTGTAGAAAATCTTTGGGTACAAAAACAATCAGAATAAAAAGTGGCGCTTTGCAAAGCACTTCCTGAATTTTTGTTCTTTGGTATTAGAGAAAATTAAAGGTACAGGTGTGTCTCTGTGGTCATTCTTTCATAACATGGCAGCAAGGTGCACACACAGCACGGGCAGCTTTTCCGGAGAGAGAATTTTGATTTCTGAGCAGCAGCCAGGAAAAAAACCTAAACACCTCTCTTGCAATAAAAAATCAGCCAAATGACAAATAAGCACAGGGAGAGACAGACTTTAAACCTCAGATTTTCAGCTCAAAGCACTTTGTAATTTATGAAATACATGAATATTTAACACTGTACCAAGCACCAGATTAATTATTAGTTGATTGATTTCCAAATGACTGTTCCAAAAAGCCAAACTAATGGAAAAAATTAATAATCATGCTTTTTTAGAATAGCACAAAATTATGAAGCTTAGAAAAAAAGTAGAATTTCTTTTAATAAACTTAATTCCACACTTGGTGATTATGGAGACAAAGACTCGTGAAAAAGAGGTATGTTATTTAATCCTACTTTTTAAGCACATTCAAGAGGGACCAGTCCCTAGTAAAGGACATCTGCTTGATAAAGAGGAGAGGTGGCTGTGTGTCAGTGAACAAAACGGAAGATCCGCAGGACAGATTGACACAGGGCCTGCAACAATGGGCATGGGCTGGAAACAATGGTCAGTATTGTTCCCTCCTCCCCAGAGACCCTTATTTTTATTTATTTGTTGATTTGTTTTGCTGCATGTACAATCCTGTTGTTTGCTCCCTTGAGAATCAACAGGACAGGTAAACATTCTGTTGTACACAGGGCAGGTATTTTAGTGACTCTTGAGAATTGACTTTGAGCTTGCAATGTCATAACCTGGAAAGGGGATCCTCAGAATGCAAGTGTGAATACTATCCCTTTGTTAACAGAGACTGGTGTGCTTTTGTAAATGTGGACTTACCTGACACCACACTTAGATCGCTTCTTGGTAAGTCAAGCCTTCCGGACCCTAGACATGACTTTTTCTCTGATAGCTGCTCACTATCTGATTTCTTCATCATCCTTTGCTTTGCTCCCATATATTCTGTGATCACTTCATGAGGCCTACATTTGAGCAGAGACACATCATAAGAACTAATTATACTTGGAATAAGGCTTAGATTTAATTACATGCTTAGAATCCATTAATGTATCTAAAATCTCCCACTTTAGAAACAATGTTACCAACTGGAGAATAACATAAACTACTTTCAAATAATATTTGTTAATTCAAAGAATAATACCATTCACTTAACTAGGGGTATAGAGTTTAAAGTATTAAAATGAAAATATAAATAAGTAAAGCCTTTTTATTTGTTTATTTGTGGTGATTTTCTTTTTTTATCATTTTATTGGGAGCACTTACAGATTTCAAAGCATTCCATAACTCAGTCACATCGAGCCGTATTGTGCAGTTGCTACCATAGTTTCAAAATATTTTCTTTCTTCTCGAACTCCTTGATATCAGGTCCCCTTTCTCCCTTCTCTCCCCCCACCCACCCACCAAGGGACCTTATTTTTATTTATTAATTTGTTTGTTTGTTCATCTTGCTGCATCTTACACCATCCAATATGTCTATTTATGTGCACGTCTTTGTTCCTCTGAGTGGGTTTGTACAATCATCCATGCTATTAGCTGTTCCCACACCCCACCCTACCCCTACCCCCACACTTCCGGTCCCTTCAGAGAACCATTACTCCTGATACTGTTTCTGAAGGATTATTTGTCTTGGTTTACACATGTCAAATGATTTCAATGATACAGAGTTTTACATTAAAATGTACAGAGTATACACATATATAGATTTAAAAACTTAAATGCAGAATATAACTTAAGAAAAATAATGTTTAGACAAACAGCAGCCTTTTCAATAGCACTTATTCACTGACAGATAATTATTTATCTGCTGAAAAAAGATATGTCACCAAAAGGAGAGAAAGTGTGAAAATAGAAAATACATGGTTTCAAATTGTCAATTATCGCACAACTTCGGAGCAACCGAGATTTGAACCAAAAGCCAATGACGCCAAGGCCTTAGTGGAACAATGCTTGGTTCTTCTCCCACAAAGACATTTCAGCTTTAAGTAAACAGGAGGACTGCAATTCCTCTAAGTTACAACAGATGTGTTTATGATAAAGTTCACTTTATCTTGGTGAGGTTTCCAAATTAAATTTTTCTTTTGGGACTTGTGAAGAATGCTGTACTACTCAAAAGGGCAAAAATTAATACCCAGGTACTATAACATGAGGGCTAGATTATCAGAAGGCAGAAAATAAATTTGACTAATAGTGTATGATTTGCACAATTATACAGGACAGATGTTTAAATTGAGGTTCACATTGATAAGGCTTAACTTTGGTTTTATGGTTTTTGTTTTGTTTTGTTTTCTACTTAAAGCTTATTGTCCTACTCAAGTTTACCCAACAACATAAACAAACTCACTTCCTCAGTGACAGATATAATCCTCCTTCTGGCCATGAATTTTGGTAGAAATTCACTAAACACTTTTGTAGGAGTGCCCATTAAATTAGGGTGAATATGTGGCAATATTTTATGTCAGGAAGTATTGGGCTATTTGCCATTCTTCCTCCAAATGAAATCTAACCCTCGCTGAGGTGAGGTCTCTTATGAACCACTGGTTTTTAAGTAATACAAAAAATAGGGAATGATAATAGATTATAAACCCTAGACAAGCATATCATAATGTTGTTTGGGACAATAAATTAGATTATTGCATGTCCTGCACTAAACCTACATGAATAATCTGATTTTTTGGAGCTTTGTCCTATAAAGGAAACAAATTCTTTAATAAAGCATAAATCTCAAAGAAAAAAATTTTAGAATGGTTTTTCTAAAGAATTAATCAAATTCAAAATGACATTCAAGCCCCAATTTATTTACCTTTGGGTCTATTTTTAAATCCCAAAGTTAATATTGTTTAAAGCAACTAGTGGAAAATGACTCACATTTGGGTTATCCAAAGTTATAGATAATTTTGATTTTCTCTGGTGAGTTCGGAATCAGGATATTAATCCTTTTTTGATAAGCCCAATATAGACCGATTTTGCTACTCCTGCTGCTGCTATTGTTGTTACACAGTTTTGGTATAAGCATATCAGCAAAGTAGAAGCTGATCTGTAGAAAATGATATGGACATTAGTCCAAATCAATAGTCATGTGTGTCTGAATATAATACAAATATGGATATTTGAAAGAATTGATTGAAAATTTTCCAAGCCAATGCAAAGCTGATCATGCTAATTAAAATCAGGAAAAAATCTTTAGACAAAAAGGAAACATTTTAAAATAAAATACTCAAAGGTTTCAGATGTAATACAAACTTAAGTTACTGAACTTGTTCTTTTATTTGTCAGTTGTAGAAAGGAGAAATTTGTAAACATGTAATAAGGGACTCCGATAACGTAATGAGTAACATTTATAATTCTTTAGTCAACTCCTTGGATATATTAACAACCCTATGAGAACAATAGTCACAGCTTAACTTTCACATCAAATTATCCAGACACTATGTCTCTCCTACAGCTACTTAAAATGTCACTAAAGTTCCATAAATGCTGGGGTGAGGAACAACAGTAGTCTGTGCAGTTAGGCTAACTACAAAAGAGGGGTAAGTATAGGTCACCTGACTTCCCATGACTGGTCGTGAATGATTTGAGATATGTGGAAGCATCAGTCTTTTTCTGAGACTAGGTGGTTTAGAAAACCCAGTTTACATTTTACCTGAAAGCCCGACTGTTCAACGAAAGAAGTAGACTTTCAAATTGGTAATCAAACAGGATTTCTTTTTTTAAGTAAAAACCCTACATTTTTGTTAATACTATGAATTAAACTTTCAGTTTATTTGGGTCAAGTTTTATATATATGTATCAAATAATGAGTCCACCACTTATTGTTCTTATGTATCACTTATAACTTTTTTAAACTTAGGAAAAGTGAACATTTTACCAGATATCTTTTTAAACAGGGTGAAGTTCAACTTACAACAAGCATCTATTAAATCATTTTAAATATTACCTTCATTCTGCAAACAAGCTAGTTATACTCAGAATTAACATAAATCCTACTCATTTGCATATGTGAAGTAGCTTCAGTCCTTTGCAATAGTCTAGATTCTCAGGTTGATATACACAAACAATACCTTGTCAACACAAAACATTTCATTATGTTTCCATAATATCAAAACAGTTAATTCAAGAGCACACATGAATTATAACATCAAAATTAAATTTAAAATGGGGAGGGTAGTCAAAAGAAAAAGAACAAAACATGAAAAATCATTTTTCTTCTTTCATCAAGCCTGCTTTGGAAGAGTTAGAAAAGCTTGTACATTAGGCATTTCATTTCATTTACCCAACTTCTGTAAAATAATTTTAACTGTAAAACAGTGTGATAATTTAGAGAATGATTGGGAGGTTGTTTCTTCCCTGAAGTCAAATTATGCAAAGGTCAAGTCTTATTACAGTAAAACACCATCTTTTGTTTGGCCAAAAGTTTATAAAAGTAGGAAATCTAGCTAGAAAAAAATATGACCTATCGGCCTTTTCACGGGAACAGACTGTTTGGAGCCCATTGCAAGCAAGCAAATTTTACAGAGCACAGGACAGAGGTCTCCCAGGCACAGCTACAGATACAGACAATGCCAGCCCTTGAGTTGCAAGTTTTCAGATTCTTATGATATGAGCACACTCACCAGGTGGAACCAGAATCCTAGAATTTTCAAGTCTGAAAGTGACGGTAACAGGAGATGGTTAGTGACAATCCTGGAGTAATCCAAGCAAAGGGACTTTCAGTAAGTGCTAGAGGCCTCTGATACTTCTACTCAGAGTCCCCAAGTCCAGGCAATCCATGAGTCCCGTCTGCATGGAAGGTTTCCTAGGTAAGGTTTGTTTTCAGCTTATCAGAAGGTCTGGTAAATTCCCAGAGGGGGTCTCCATTATGCTGCTGGTAATAAGGATCCGGAGTTGCCTGTCACTGCTTCAGCCAGTGGCCGAGTCCACCATGATTGAAGAAACGATTTCTGCAAGTGTGAAACAGAAGGGAGCAGTGTGGTTTTCTACCTCCAAACTTTTACAAAAAAGTAATGAATAACAAGTTTATGGTCCAAACTGTGTAATTAGAAAACAAACAAACAGGTTTTACACTGACCACAGGAAGGAAATTATTGATACCTACTATGGTGGTTAATCTTATGTCAACTTGTATGGCCTAATGTCAACTTGTATATGTTTAACGTATAGAGGTGGAATCCAACCTATCAATCAGGTTATAGTCTGATAATGCCAGACCACCTTGGGGGTGTGGTCTTCAAATCTCAATCTCTCGCTCTCTCTCGCTCTCTCTCGCTCTCTCTCTCTCTCTCGCTCTCCCTTTTGCCTTCCTGTCTGCTGGGACTCTGCCACTGACTCAGAGCTGCCAGGACCCTGCCTTGTTCCCAATGAAAATGGATCCACAGGACTCTGAGCTCACTGGTATGTGAGCTTCCTATATTCTGCATCAATTTATGTGACCACAAGTTTCTGAAGAGGGGTTTATGGACTAATATCAGACTCATGGATTTAAGTTGGACAGCAATGGAATGGCTTCTACAGATATAATTACTGCTTCATGCAAAGCTCACAACCTGGCCTAATACACTTATATTTCTCCAGTGGTTACCAGACAACCTTCCCCTGAGACCTCTTTTTTAATTGTTTATCTAAGTGGAGAATGCTTAGTGTCTGCTTCCTTCTACTAATGGCCATGTTTTCCACCTTCCCGAGATAGACTATCCCTACTGGTTGAGTTTAAAAGGAATTTTTCTGCAAGGGAGGGGACTGTTATATGTTGGATGTTTTATAAACTAAATCTTAAATCATGTAATATTTCAATTATTTTGATTAATGGCATAATAATTCTTTCATTTCCTCTATGAATATCAGTTAGTCAAAAATTGATCTATTTTTAAAAAGTATTTCTGGAAGCACAAGACACATTTAGCGCAATGATACAGTACTGCTAATAATAGTGATAATATTTTGATGGACATTGGAAAGTAATCCTCATTTGTGATTATTAGACACTGTATGTGCCACAACTATTTCCCCCTCAAAAAATAGGCTTTAAAAAAGGGTTGTCTTCATACTATAGGTTGTTTGTAAATTGGATATGTAAACTGGAAATAGTAAACTTGTACTAGTAAACTTGTACTAGTCTCTAGTCAGAATATGAAGTGTTGACACATAACGTTCTTAATGAGGGCAGTTAATGAACTATGAACAGAAATGTATATCATCTCTTGAAAACAGGGGGCTTCCATTTTCTCTGTTCGGTGTAGTTAGTGTCTGATTTGAGCAATCGCTAGTTAATTTACAAGTAACCTCTTATTTGTGTTTAGGCTAGTATACACAACATCATTACGGTATACCAGATATGATACATAATTAAGATATGATCCACCCCCTATGATGAATACGGCAAGCCTTGTTAAGTAGAGAAAATATCTAATGGAAAGAATCAAGGGATGAGTCAATAGGTAACGAATTCACTTTCAATCTGCATTTTCCTCATTATTTTGTGGTAGGAAATTACTTAAATTATGTTGGACAGTGTACAATATGATAAAGTAACAATAATTTATAAATTATCAAGGATCTTTGGGGGGGGTTGCAGGGAGGGAAGAGAAAATGAGGAGCCAATGGCAGAGACTTAAATAGAAAGCAAATGTTATGAGATTGATGAGGAGAGTGGATGTACAGATGTGTCCAACACACAGCAGATCTATGTATGGATTGTGATGAGTTGTAGGAATACCTACTAAAAGGATTTTTTAAAATTATTTGTCCCACTTTTCCCTGCATGAACAAAGTGAGAGTGAGTCCAATTAAAAATCCATAGATAGATAGTCGAGGTGTGGGAGGTGTGGGAGGAGACCTCACAGCCATTGAATCAACTCCACCATTTTCAACTATCGAACTGGCCTAGTAGGTTTCTGAGACTGGAACCCAATTAGAAAAGTTCATGGCCGACAGTTTCACTCTACTGACCTTGTGATCAACAGCCCAATGCATGATCATTAAGCCAGTAAAACTCATAATTATAACTATAGGATAGTAAAACTAACTTTTATTATGTGCATATTATTAGGCATAACATTAAAGGCTGTCTATCATGAAACCAGAGCAACCTACAATAGAGGGGTGATTAAAATCTCCATTCCCTGGATAAGAAAGCTATAACTAGTAAGGTTAGGGAAGCAGAATAATACTGTGGGGAAGAGTATAGTTCTGCCTTCCTGGGTTTGAATTCAGGCTCATCATTTGATGGCAGTGAAAGCCCTTATGAAAGCAGATTACCATTGTCTCTCTTAGAGAAGCTATGGGGTCCTTACAACCAACTTATGGGTTAGCTGCATTGTCTTTGTGCTCTGCCACCAATGCTGCTTGATATGAGGATAATGACATGAAATAAACAGGGTTAAAGTAAGGAGTAAATAAGACAATGCAATGTCTTACAGTGTAGCAAATCTGCACAGGATTTTCAGAACTGTTTTCCGGAGCAGATGGCCTCAATATTTTTTGGAACATCTGGTGGACTGGAACTACTTACCCTATAGTTAAGTTAGTAAGTTAATACCTAACCCACAACATCATTAAGGTCTGTTCCAACCTAGGAGAAGAAGGTTCAGTACCTAGGTGATGCAAAAGGAACCTTGGTGGCACAGTAGGCTATGAGTTGAAGTGCTGCGTTAATATGGGTGGACTAGAGAAACAAATCCAGAGATACTCATATGTGTGTGAGTGTATAATATCCAATAATAATTGTATATTAGCAAGAAAACATTCCGACCTAGTCCAGATTAAGTCCTTAAGTTCTTTATTAGCCCAAATATTGATCCTAGTCCAATACTAGTCCATAAATTCTTCTACAGACTCACACAGCTCATGTGACGATGCCAAAAGCAGGAAGATCACAGGCCATTGGGTAAAAATATCTGGTGGAAACCTCTCAGCACTAGCACAGCTCTCCATGTGGTTCCTCCAGCTCCAGGGTTCTGATTGTCATCAGGAATATGAAATAGAGACTGTGTTCCTCCTCCAGGCAGGAAGACAGGAAATCTAACAAGAACCCTCATAAGAAGGTCATGCCCACCAGCAGTCATCAATCAGGCTGTGTGACTTGATAGACAGGCTATACTCCACTCCTGTAACCTATTTAACAAGTTGACATGAAATTACATAATTACCACAGCTGCTAACCACAGTTCAACAGTTTAAACCCACCAGACTCTCTTAAGAAGATATCACTCTTTTAGGAAAACAGAAAGCTTCATCTTTCTGCTTCCCTCAAGAGGTAAATCCTTGGTAGGACTACTATGAGTTAGAATCTACTCATTGATTATGCACTTTTATAGTGTGAGATGATGAAAGGGGTTAAGGTTTCAGCTGCTAGTCAATGTTTGAGTCTACTCATAGTTAGCTTGGAAGAGAGCGAGTTTTCTACTTTTGAAAAATCAGTCATTGGAAATTTTGTATGATGTTGTATGTAATTATTCTGACCTACATAGGGTCACCGTGAGTCAGAATGAACCAATCACAACAATGATCTTTTGTCTGTTTCCATTGTCTTTGTTATTTTGCATCATATGCAATATTATACACGCATACATATCATGTACTATATAGTATCATATATAGTGCATATAGGAAATGCACTGTGTATTATATATAATAAGAAAGACCAGTAAAGCAAATAAACAAAAACAGGGCTCTGGTGATGTAATTGGTTATTAGTTGGACTGATAATGGCAAGGACAGCAATTTGAAATCATCATTTGCTACACCGAAGACCAATGAGGTTTTCAACGCTCTAATGATTTATAGTCTCTGATCTCACAATGGCTATCCTGCAATGTCCTTTACAGTCATTCTGAGATGCAATCTCCTGTGTGACAACGGATGGTAGCAGCATGTTGTATTGTCCAAGATAGTGGAAAAAAAAGTCTACTGTAAGTGAGATTCATTGGTCCATTCTTTTGATATTGATTGCAACAATGAGCTCAAGCAGAGACCATTGTAAGGATGATATGTGACCAGTATTTCCTTCTATTGCTTATAGAGTCAGTATGAGTCAGAATATATTTGATGACATCCAGTAGCATGCTAAAATAATCAAACAATACCAATAAAATCACATTCAAGTAAAATTTTGCTTAAATGAATTCAACAAATTTTGCATCAAGACATTATCAGGGAGTTGCCAGATATTTCGTCTAGATTCTGAAGAGGAGATGGAAAGAAGAATATCATTAGTGACATCAGATAAGTCTTGGCTAAAGCAGATAACTGTAGAAAGATGTTTCCTGATGTTTTACAGATCATGCAAAGGCAATTAACTGGACTGATAATAACAATTTACAGATAACACTTAGAAGAATGGTAATAATTCAGGAATGCTTTATTGTCTTCATGTAGAACCTGAGCATGGACTGAGACAGTAATTTTTAAAAAGCAAGTGAACACAGCCTAATTTAAAATCAGGAAATGTGCAGATTTTCACCATAATTGTTCAATCTGGATAATGAGTAAATAATTTGAGAAACAGAGCCATATGAAGAATATCTAAGCATCATGTTTGGAGGAAAGCTTATTTGTGTGTGATTTTTATTTCCAATTATGTTATTGGAAGACTTACAGATATTTTAACAATCTATAATTCAATTAGATCATTGTACAATTGCTGCCACCATAATTTATCATTTTCAAACCATCTTCTTTCTTCTTGAACTCTTTGTTGTCAACTCCACTTTTTCTATTTCCTCCTCTCCCCTACCCATCAGGAACCCTTTATATCTATACAATATATATGTATACATGTATACATGTATATAGGTATACGTATGTGTGTATGTATATAGGTATGTGTGTATGTGTATATGTATACATATGTGTGTATGTATATACATATACATATACACACACATATATACATATCTTACACCAACCAATATATTCATTCAGTTACAATTATGTTATTTGTCCCCTAGAGTGCAGTAATATGGTCACTATTGTTACCAGTTTCCCCTCCCTTTCTTCCACACCCTCCTCTCTTTCCTTATCCTCAGGCAATCATTATTCCCATTTCTATTTCTGCAGGGTTTATTTATATTGGATTTCATGCGAGTGATCTCAATTATACAAATGAACGTACTCAAGTCTGACAAGATTAATGAGGGAAAACTAAGACCATAATACGAAGAAGAGGAAATAGTTTTTAAAACAATATTGTCCACTTGGGGTTGCTTATCCTGCAAATAATATTTGCCTTTGTTGTGTTGTTGATTTCAAACTTTATGTTGTAGTGGTCAGTAAGGGAGTCTGTGATCTCTATATGTTTAAATTTGCTCAAACTTGACTTGTGTCATAGCCTGTCATCTATTTCTGAATATTTCCAACGTGAACTTGAATGAGAATTTTTTGCTGCTATTGGAGAGCTCTGAATAGCTCTATCAGAGATGACTAAGTGTAGAGTTTGGTTCTGTAGTCTCCTGATGAACTTCTTTTCCTTTGATCTATCCTTCTCAGATAGTGGTGTATTGAGATTTTCAACAATGATTATTATTTTCAACAATGATTATTGAGCTCATATATGTTTATTAAGCTAACTCTTGATCTACCGATTCCTTAAGTATTCTATAATATCCATATTTATGTCTAGTTAAGCTTTCCATCTTGAAATCTGTTTTGATGGATATTAGAATTACAACTCCTGCTTTTAAAGATTGCCATTAGCTTGATATTCCTTCTGCCAACCTTTTATCCTCAACCTATTTTTGTCTATGAGCTTAAAATGTATCTCTTACACACAACAGATTGCTGGATTTTCTTTCTTAATCCAGTCTGCATTATCTTTTGATGGGGGAATTCAGATCATTCATGCTCAGAGTTTTTATATCCATCCATATTCTTTCCTTCTGTAGTAGACATTTTCCTCCAACCCTCTTATTGGTGTGTCAGGTATGTGTGGGGGGAATCATTTTTGAATTCTTTTGACTATTGGATCAAAGATTTTTTGGGCATTGTTTACAGTGCTCTGACTTCTGGATAGTGTTATACTACACAGTGTCCTCATCTTTGTGCTCTATGAATGTCACTCTTATCACCATACTGAGTTGTAAAGTAATTTTTTGCATGCTGAGAAATTATTTTGTTTTTGTTTTTAATGTATTCTCTATTTTTGTTCTAATCTGGGAGAACCCTTAATTCCATATCTATTTTAATAAAGGGTTTGGCAGTATGCATCGTTCTTAGGTTTCCATTATTCTCCAGATTTTGGAAGATGCTACACCATTCTCTCTTATTCTTCAAGGTTTTTGCTAACAAGTCTGAGCATATTCTTATCTGATTACTCTTATAGGTGGCTGCATTCTTTTTTCTCTAGCTGTTCTTCTGATCTCCTTGTTTTCCTCAAAGTTTGATAATTTGACTATTATTTGCTTTGGTGTGCTCTTCTTGGGGTTCAGTCTAATTGGTTTTCACTCTGCTTCCCACATTAGTATCTGATTCTCCTTCATTAATTTGGGGAATTTGCTTCCAGGAATCCCCTCAATATCCTGGATGTTGATTTTTTCATTTATATCTTGCTCTGGTATCCTAATTATTCAAATACTGTTTCTCTTTCTAGCATTGTTCTCAGGTTTTCTTCAAATTCTTTGATTATCTTTTTGGTGTCTTTCATGTTTGTATAATTCAGATTGGCTTTCTTTGAGGCCAATGAAATGATTCGCCACTTCTTCCAGCCTGATTGTAAGGTATTTATCATTTGCTTTCTCCTGTTGCATTTTTTTTAGCACTTGTGTTTCCCTTTGGGAAGCAGACTCTATTCTCTATTTTTTCAACCTTTTGCTATATTGATTCTCACAAGTCCTCTAGGACTAAGCAGCATAGTGAAGATTTCTTTCTGTGGCAGTTCAAAGTCTGCTTCTACTGTGTACAGCCCTAGGCTTAGGTCCACATCAGATTTTAGATTTTGCTTTTCTTGCTTTCTTTTAGTGGCTGCTGATGTGGTGTTTTTTTTTTCAGTGTGTCATTTTTCTGAACCTCAGCATCATTTTCCTGGAAGATCTGGAGGCCAGTGTTTTCTTTCTCAGAGGCTTGTAGGAATGATTCTAAGGACTGCCTGGAGCCAGCTGTACTGTGGGTTTAAATTGTGTTTATACCTAACTGCTTTGACTCTCACACTGAAGGCTGGCGTTATCTATTTGGAGGGTGATGTAGGTGGCTCTCTCAGGCAGACTGGACGGGGAGTGGGGGAGGCTTTGGGAAATAAGTGTGATGTTGCACAGACTGATCACACACAACATGAGCTGGCACTCATGAGCTGTAGCACGGTAGGGAGTTACACGAGGGACCTGTGCACAGAACAACCGCAGACTGTGCCAGTTCAGTCTTGGGCAGCGAGTGTGCACAGGTGGACTCGTGCTCATGGAGATGTTGGCTCAGAGGGTTACAAGGGAGACATATTTCGCTGGTATGTTAGGGAAGAACAGGTGTTGTTGAAGTACAGGAAGAAGCAGGTTGTAGATGTGGTAGTTGGGGTGCATGATGGGTATGGTGTATTCAATCCACCAAGCTTCCTTTTAGACCTTGTAAATTGTGAAAGAGGGAGTGCAGACCTTTAATTATTTGAGTTTGTAGCATAAAGCCCCTTTATAGTTGGCTGTTGCACAACTCAGTTGTGCTACTTAAAATTCCAAGGTAGACACAAGCTATTATTGTGAGTGTCCCTGTCAGGCGGGACTTCTGTTCAGAAAGTTGTCTGGGTATGTTAATGGGACCCTGAGCTCACTGGCTACCTTGCCAGGTGCTGGAAAGTTCACCTAGTAACCCTGACATGATGAGTCCTGATTCCTGTGGCAGGGTAAAGAGCCCTGTGGTTTCTTTCCCAGAAGCTAATTCAAATAGGTCTAGCAACTATCTGGAGCTAACTGTGCCATAGGTTCAAGTTGCATTTCTGTCTCCCTAGAGACTTGCTTTTTCTGTAGAAACTGCAATTGCATATTTGGTGAATTTAAATGAGGCCGTGTGTTGCTGACATGAAGGGAACAGGTTCCAAGGTTATCATGGTGGGAGTAAAGAAGAAGTACAGTGAATCCACAAGGGCCCATTGTCAACCCAGTGTTTTATGTAGGGACAGTGTTCAGTGGAATGATGCTTTCTGTCTTGTGGTCCAGCAGAGTAGGATGTGTGGGTGCTCTGGCAGCAGGACCTCTCACCCCATTGATCACCAGGGTGGATTCAGCTGACCTGACTGGCTAGGTGGTTGCCCCCTTCTTCCCTCCGTGTGTGTCCTTCCTGGAGCTGCATGCTCCGTTAAAGAGAATGACTTTCCCCCATAGAAGGAGAATCATCCTTCAGTCAAGAGTATACGTAGCTGCTCTCCCCTGCTAGAACCTCCAAACAAATTTCAAGGTCTTGCAGGGTGTCAGAGAAGGGGGTGAGATTCAAGATAGGGAGATGATTTGCTGTCTGATGTATTTACAAGAGCTGTATTATTATGGTTGAGTTAATTATCTTGAGAGAATGTACCTCTGGTGAATCAAATCAAAGGTGATAGCAATGGTGGTGGTGGCCAAGTGGGAATGGAAATATGGGGTATTTTCCTGTTACCTACCTAAGTAGTCAACGGGGTAGAGTATAGCCTTGTCTTACTCAGCAGGGTGAACTACTTGTTTTGCTAACTTACTATTGCTTAATCTTTGAACAATCTTTCAAAGACTCTGATAAAACCTGTTTTGACTTTGGCCAAGGACTTTAGCTCCTGGTGCTTTTTCCTGCTTTGTTATGTTAAAGCTTTGTTAATGAACCAGGGATATAGTGCTTAGATTCAAAGTTACAAAAAGGGATGCAAACTCAGAATGACCACACTTGTTGAGGGGGTTATAGGGTGCCCTGGAATTGGGATTGAGCCACATTGTCCCCCATGAAATATAGATTTGATTGACTGAATTGATTTGGGGCTCACTGAGTCTAAGTTCTCCTGACTAGGCTCCTGGCTCACTTCCTGTGTGGCTCCTAGGCTGTTGGGGGGTGGAGGGTCATCAGGGGAGATCTTTGTTCGGTCTTAGGTAAAAAACTCTGGGATTCCTTTATTGTAGCAAATTGGCATCTAATTTTCTTCTGTTAGCCATGCTGGCAGCCATCTTGGAGCTGGGGAGATGGGGTGATTGACGTGGTCACTCTGTACCTGTGTGGGGAGAAGGGGTGCGAAGCCTGCAATTGTCTGAGCAGCAAAGGGAGCAGAGAGGAAAGCAGGGGGATGAGCTTTCGTGACTAGTGTTTGTAGGCTTTCCACAGGTCTAGGATGATGACCACTCTTAGACGCCAGTCTAAGGAAATTACCGCATGATGGCGGGTATCGGATCTCAGGGGCAGGAATGAGTGGTAGACAGACGCCATCCTCGGGGAACTGGTGATGGATGTGGAGAACGCACAGGCAGATGTGGTGAACTTAGAGCATTGCAGTGAGCCCTCAAATCGTTCTGAGTGAAAATCATAAGGGGAATTCTGAAGCACAAAGCCTAGTACACTGGGAATCTGTTTTCAGTACCCAGTCTCACAATATTGGCCTCCATACTTCTTTCTGTATTTTTCAGACCTGAAGACACACCTGACCAAAAGACACACAGAGTTTTTAGAGCAGGAAAACGAGAAAAAAAATTGAACTAAATAGTATCAGTATACTCAAATGTTCTGGGGTATCACACCTTCAGACCATAAGACGCACCCTCATCCCCCACCCCTCTTTGGGGAGAAAAAAAAAAGTGTCTTATGGTCCAAAAATATAGTAGACTTCTGAAAGAATGACAGGACCACTGGATGGATGGTTATATCCGGACACCACCTTGAGATTCCTTCCTGGATAGCTTATTAAGAACCTGCAATAGGGCTGAGCCCCGGTGGCGTAAGTGGTTGAGTGAGGGACTACGCCCCACAGGCTTGGCAGTTCAAATCCAGCGACAGCTCTCAGGAGCAGCACTGGGTAGTACCCACCACCACCAGAGGCAGTGATGGCCACAAATGATGAGTTGAAGCACTTGCTGCTGAAGATCAAGGCTCCAGCCTTCCTTAATATAAAACCAAAAGAGGAGAACAAACTCACTGCGAACAAGTCATTGTAGACGCATAGTGACAGGGTAGACCTGCCTCTGTGAATTTTGGAGAGTGGATCTATTTACAGAAGTGGAGTCCATCTTTCTCCCACTAAGAAGTCAGTGGTTTTGCAGCCCAAGCTGTAACCACTATCCCACCAAGACTCCACAATATAATATGGTAATTGGAACAAAAGACTGAAATTGTCAAGAATTTTATTTTCCTTGGATCTGTAATAAATATTCAAGGAAGTTGCAGTCAAGACATCAAGCCACTTATAATGTTGGGCAAATCTGCTGCAGAAGCTCTTTATAAAATGTTGAAAGAAAGGATTTCACTTTGAAGACTGATATGTCATACCCAAACCAAGAAAATTTCTTCACTTCTTTAATATGCCTTAGGATGGGAAGATTTATTTGCCTGTTCAAGCTTTGGTTTTCCTAAGATAAAACTCCAGCTTCTTCCCCTCTAGCCCGTAGCCATCTGCTCCGCCACACTGGCCTGGCCTTGAAGCAATAGAGGCAGGAAGCTTGCCCTGCTGGAACGGATAATCCAGAAGACTGCTGGTTTTTCATTCTTTTTCTATTCCTCATATTTCTTCTGGGTTTTCTTTGATCACTTTTTATTTACTATCTCTTCCTTCTAAGGAGTCAGTTTAACCCCCTTTCTCTGACCCAGGTATAGTGCAGTACGATGTGCTGTCAATGAGCACAATGCACTTCTACATCACCATCTTGGTCCTGAACAGCTCATCGTTGGTTGCATTGTAGACAACACCAATGACTCTTGTTTTATGGACACAACACTCAGAGCCCCAGGTGAAGTTCCCCATGTCCAGCCTCAGGGCCCTGTACTTTGTGCCTCCTCTCACATGGACTGTGTGAATGCGGCAGGAGTCAATCTTAGGGTTGTCAGCTGGACGCCCCTGCTCATACTGCCACTTCTTGTGGGAGGGTTTTCTCTTGCCCCTGGTCTTGCTGTACTGTGCCCGTTGTTCTGAGAGATGCCCATTGATCAGCGCTGGTTGCAAAGAACCTGATTTTTTGGTTAAAGGTCATTTTATTGAGGCCTCTTACAACTCTTTCACAATCCATAGATCAATTGTATCAAGTATATTTGTATACATGTTGCCGTCATTATTTTCTAAACATTTACTTTCTATTTGAGCCCATGTTAACAAATCCTCTCCTTTCCTCCCAAACTCATCCTTGAGACTGATTAAAAAATTATGCATTATTATTATTTTCATATCTTCTATCTACAGCTGTCTCCCGTCACTCACATTTCTGATGTTTGTTCTGCTCAAATGTGTGTGTGTGTATTATGCCATTGATCATTGTGATCAGTTCACAATCTGGTACAGCCAGATTGAAAGTCAGAACTGGGGTCATGATGGGGTGGGGGGAGGGGAAGGTGAGGAAGTCTCAAAGAACCAGAGCATTATTGTGTGTTTCATCAGTGCTATACTGACACTAGTTGACTCATCCCTTCCTCTGACCCTTCTGTGAGCGGTGTCCTATTGTCTGCAGATGGGGTCTCTCCTCCTTCCTTGTCAACAAGATATTTTGTTTGCTTGTTTTGGATATTCTGATGCCTGTTACCTGATCCCCTAGAACCCTCATGATCACATGGGCTGGATTGTTTCATCCACGTGGATTTGTTCCTTCTCAGCTAGATGGCTGCTTGTTGAGCTTCAGGTATTAAGACCCCAGTTGCTATATCTTTAGATAGCCAGGCACTATAAGTTTCTTCACCATACTTGCTTATGTAACCATTTTACCTTCAGCGACCATGTCAAGAGAGTGAGCATCACAGAAAGTCAGGATATTAGAACAGAGTGTTCTGGTATTGAGGGAGAGCTTTAGCATAGATCCAAAGACCATTCACTTCCTCGGTATATTGCCATCTAAATATATTTACCTAGGCCAATACTTTGATTTTATGAATGACTATATTTACAATTGTGCACATCTATGTTTATGCCTCTATCCATAGCTTTTCTTTCTAGGTCTTTCCTCTGTTTCCTTTAACTTCCTCCTGTACCACCATCATGCTTACCCTTCTTCTGCCTCTTAGTAACTCCTTTCAGCTAGATTGCTGTTGGGCTAATACCCTCAGGATTTTTACGTTCTCCTCGCTGTTGATTTTAATTCTCGAGTTGTTCCCCTATCTCTGGTGCTTTGTGCACACAGCTCTCTTCCCCTGCTTGCTCTCTTCCCCCAAAGTCCCTCTGGAACTGCTGATCCTGTTGCTTTTTTCTCAGGCTTGCTTCCCATGCCTGAATAACAACAGAGACAAAATTAAAAGAAAACAAATCGTTGAATAAAAACAGGAGAAAAAACTCCCAAATGAAAATGCATACATAGTTCCATGTGTGTTTGCTGTCCTTTATGTCTACCTCCCCACTATTCCAGGGGTATTCTTGCGACTATCCTCCTAGCCTAAACTCTATTTTTTGCCTTCTTAAGGGTTTTGTGGCTTTACTTCTCTCACAATGCTGATCTATTGTGTTCCCTTCTCGGTTTGCCCCACTGCGGGGGGGTGGGGGGGCAGGGATATCAAACCCCACAGACTCCCTGCCATGTGTCCTCAGTATTGTCCTTTGTCATGGTATGCTCCAGCAAAAGGATACAATGTGTTGAGCTCTTGTCCTTCCTACAGCCTTCTTTGTGCCTTGGGAGCTCTGGGCAGAAATATCCTCAGGGCTTAGTGTGCTGCTATGGGGTTTAGTTCCACACGATCTCTTTTCCCTTCTTGATTTGACTCCATGGTAGGCCATTCCCTTTCTACAACTGATATTTTCAATTGCTTCACATCAATGTGTAAGTTGAACAATGAAAATGGACTCCCAGAGAATTGAGGAATTGGAATGATGGGGCTAACGTAAAATATTGGAAATACATTGGCCTTCTAGAAGAACAATAAATTTATTTAGGAAAAGTACAATCAGAATGTTCCATAGAAATGGAGGTTTGAGGACGCTATTTCTCATTGGGTCTTTATCAGGAGAGATCAAATACTAGAAAAAGTCACCACACTTGCTAAAGTACATGAGTTTGCTTTGCATGGGAAGAGAGTCCAGAACACCTAACAGCAACCCTACAATCAACAACAAGTAACAATATCCTTGACCAAGACTGTTGACTAAAAGTACAATAATAGTGAGACAGTCCACTTAATCTTATGTATATATGCTTATTATCACATTATCATCTTATTTCTAGTCTAAATCTAATCAGGAATTTGTGTGTTATATCAATGTTATCTTTATAACTTATATATTTATATTGTGTGGGATGTTGTACTTGAGGATTTAAAAAAATATACACATTAGAGTACAAATGGGAGTCTAGTCTGATATTATCCAGCTACAGATTGAGTATTCAGAAGAGAAGAGCTGGTTGCCCATGGTACATCATTTGTACATTAGTGTCTGAGTAAGAGAATGTTTCTCATTTCGCAGACTGTGTTTTTTTTCTGTAATATCCAATGGCAGTAAATATTAAGGCATTATAGGCTTTGTATCTATTTTCTTTGATGTAAAATCTTACACAAACCTGGTGGTTTAAAATAGTACCCATTCATTCTCTTGCAATTCTAAAAACCATAAATCTGGAATCAATGTCAAGCACAGAGGGGTTGGGGGACAGAGGGTGCACACTTTGCAGACTTGATTGGCAGACATTGTCAGAAGGGGACATACCAAAATGACGGCCCATAAAAATTTTGAATAGTGTTTCAAGATAAGTTTATTGCATACTGTTATGACAGTAAAACATATTGTATTAAATATATGTTTTATTACAACAACAAAAATATACTTCATAAGTACAGCTTGTTAGGATCAATCGGCTGACTGGGTTTAAACACTGTATTAATTTCCTTTTGGAACTGTCTAATGTGCTCCAGTCAGAACTGTCATTATTGATCAATCACAACGATGCTTTGTCCCACGTGATTTCATCAACATATATCACAAGCATGCCCTGCTTAGTTGCCTCCGGAGGTTCTCTGATTGCTGATTTTGCTCGTGTTCTGATGTTTTACCTACAAAATTGTGATAGCTATTATTTGTGAAACAACATCAGTAATTTTTGGAGAATGAAGTAGGAACTACAAGAAAATGAGGGAGAAAAACAAAGGCTTCTCTTCAGTTATTAATGATATTTTTTGGCGCCTTGATATCACAATTGGGTTTGTATGGGACTGCTAACTGCAAGAAGAGTCATTCAAACCCCACAGCCATTCTCAGAGAGTAACACGAGACTATCTATTCTACCATCAAGATTTATAGTTCTGGGGAGTCTACACGGGGTCACTCTGAATCAGAATCAACTTGATGACATTGAGGTTTTTTTTTAAATAATATAATTTAGTGCAGAACAATTTTTTACCAATTTTGTTATAAGTGCCCTATAAGAACTATTATATGCTAGCAATTTATAACCGTATGTATCACAAGTGATTAAATTGAATAATACTCATCATAAATAATCTATATGATCTTATATGGTAGGAACTCCGTGGTGGTTGTAAGATGTCATTATGAGTTACCTCACTGATTGGTGAACCAGGCTTCATAATGGCACGTCCTACAGTCAGTTTCCCTGGATCAAAGTTGAGGAATCGGTAGAAGCGCAGTCGCTCAGCGGCCCGAGGAAAGAATTAACTCCCTTATCATCGCCACACCTTCCCTCACCTTCCCTGTGTCACGACCACTCCCCTCCCTTCTAAGGAACTTCCACGAACCAGTTGCTATTCAGTCAATTCTGATACATAGTAACCTATGGAACAGAATGGAACTATTGAAACTAATACACATTTTTTATCAAATACTTTTAATGGCTGCGAAAGCTCTTATCACAATCTATATGTTCATCCTTTGGGTCAAGCATATTTGTACATATGTTGCCATCATCATTTTCAGAGCATTTTCTTTCTACTTGAGCCCTTGATGACAGCTCCTCATTTTCCCTTCCCTCCCCCACCGTCCTTCCCTCATGAATCCTTGGTAAATTATAGATTATTACTTTGATATCTTCCCATGTCTTCTGTATCCCTTCACCCACTTTTCTGTTATTCATCCCCCTGGGAGGAGTTATATTTCAATTATTGTGATAAATTACCCCTTTCTTCCCCCACTGGCTCATCTTCTCCCCACAACCCTTCGGCACGAGGATATCCAATGTATTTCGTATATTCTAGGTTTGTCTGTAAGTCCAATATGTAAATAAATCAAGAGTTGTATATAGCTTTTGTTTAGACTTGCTGTATTACAATAAAAGAGTACAAGTCTATTCAGTGATTTCAACCTGCCCATGCGCAAGTGACGGTGGTTGTGGGGGTTGTCAAGTATTAGTTATGAATAGGAGTCCTTCATTTATTTCACAGTGAGAGTGATTTATATAATATTATAGGGTCAATACAGCTGTTTTTAAATTGATCCTTTAGAACACATGTCTGCATTGATTCCTATTCAAGTTGCAATTGAAACTAACATTTGGGAAGGAGTTTTGAAAAAGAAACCACTATGCTCTCAGATGATGGACCTACAAACTGCTAACATGCACATGTCCCTTGTTCTAGCTCTTTTGAGGACAAGTTCATGTCATATATTTTGCATATATGTTGTCGAGAAATTTTTCCCAATATATGCACTCCTAATCACTGAAGCCCATGAATGTTGTATTCTACGGCAAAAAGAACTTTGCAGATGCGATAATTAAAGCATTTTGAGATGAAGATATGATCCTAGTTTATCTTGGTAGGCTTTACTTAGTTTGAAGTATCTTTACAAGAAAAACAAAAAACAGAAGGAAAAATGCCATCGGAAAAACAAAAGTGACTGTAGGCACAGAGATTGAACTGATGTGTCCACCAAATAAGGATGCTGCTAACAATAAGGCATGGGAAGAGGCAGCAGAAAACAGATTCTTCTGTAGGTTTCTGAGGGAGCCCCACACACCTACCTCTTTCTTAGGTGCCATAGGGTTCACTTCAGCTATCTTGCCTCTAGAATGGTAAGAGCATACATACATTTCTATGTGCTAAACCACAGATGGGATAGTAATTGGGGGGGGGCATCACTGCCCTCTGGTGGGAGCAGGAGGTCCAGCCTTGCTCCTGGAGAGCTGCTGCTGGATTTGAACCACCAACCCAGTGAGCTGTAGTCCTGGACACAACCACTATGCCACCAGGTATCGACCCCCGGGATATTAATTTTTGTAGCAATAATCATTAACACACAATGCCATCAAGGTAATTCTAGTCATAATTACCCTTGAGGACAAAGCTGAACTATACCATTAGCTCTGAAGGCTATCATCTTAATTGAAACAGAGTACTACACCTTTGTTTGGAGAACAGCTGGTGGCTTTGAATGCCTAACCATGTGTTTGACATCTGAGAGTCTGTGATAGCTAGATTTTATTGACTTGCACCTGTGTGAAAGTGTAAGGGTAGAATCCAAGCCACCAATCAAGTCATTAGCTGATGATACTTCCTTGGGGGTGGGGGTGATCTTTTTTAAAAGAGAGACCGTGAAAATGTCTCTCCCCCTTGCCTTTTCCCTTTCTTCTTGATAGGACTTTGTGTTTGTCATCAGGGCCAGTGCCATGTGGGGCACAGACCTGGACACCTGGGAGTTTTCAGCACCTTGCCATATTTCCACTGATGCTGCATCCACGTGACTCTGAATCAACTGGCCTGTGATATCCCTGATTCCTGCTTGACCTTTCTGTGTCCTCTGCTTGAAGGTCATGGAGTCTGAGGTTGAAGTCATGGAGTCCCATAGCATTGAGGCTATGGACTTGAGTATGACTGGGCTGAGATATCTTCTTTTTATTTTTTTTAATGCAAACAAAATTTTATTTTGGCCTCTTCCAATACTGCGGCCTTTAAAAAGTTCTTTTTGAGATTCTTCTTTTACGTTTTTTCAACAATTTTACTGGGGATTCTTACAGCTCTTATAACATTCATTACATCATCTGTGTCAAGCATATTTATTTGTACACATGCTGCCATAATCATTTTTAAATGTTTTTTACTTGAGCCCTTGGTATAAGCTCCTCTTCCTCCCCCCTCCTATTTTTATAAATCATTTTACTGGGGGCTCATACAACTCCCATCATGATCCACACATACATCAGTTGTATGCAGGCCACATCTGCACACTTGTCGCCATCATCGCCCTCAAAATATCCTCCCTCAACTTAGACCCCCAGTACCAACTCACCAAATTTAGTTTCCTTCATCCCCTCCCCCATGAACCCCTAATAATTTAGAAATTGTTATTACTTTTTCATATCGTACACTGTCCACTGTGTCTCTTCACTCACTTCCCTGTTGTCTGTACCCCAGAGAGGAGGTTCTATGTAGATCCCTGAAATTGGTCCCCCCTTTCTATTCCACCATCCCTCCTAGTATCACCACTCCCATCTGAGGGATCATCTATCCTAAATTCCCCATGTTTCTTACTCCAGTGTGCAGACCCTGATCTGGAACTGTCGGGTAGAATTGGGATCATGATAGCGGTGGGAGGAAACATTTCAGAACTAGAAGAAAGTTGCATATTTCATCATTACTATATGGTACCTTGACTGGCTCATCTTCCAGCAACCCCTCTGTAAGAGGATGTCGCTTCACCTCTTGATGGGCTTTGGGTCCCCAATCTGTGCTCCTCTCATTTATGATATGATTTTTACTTATATTATTAATATAAATTTATTAGTTATTCTTATACATATATGTGTGTCACCGGTTTGTTTCTCTAGACAGCACAGCTTGCCAGGCTTCCTAACCATGTGTGCCCAGGTCTCCTACAGTTGTAATAGAAATGTTAAGAATTTCTGAGCATACCAGAACTCAGCCTACCCTCAATGAATGTGAAAGGAGAGGGTGGGGAAGGAGAAAAGGAAAAAGAAAACCACTAAAACAAAGAAAATCAATATTTGTGATTTTAAATTAATCAATAGTTGACCTAATTTCCGAAAGCAGGAACAAACTTCTGATCTCCCAATGGAAAAAAAAATTATTTTCGACATTAACTAAAGATTTCTTGTCACAGAGTAACTGTGCTTTAAAAATCTGCACCTGGGATGGGAACACTACACAGCTCCTTTCACCTTGAGAAGATTTTTGTAGTTGAGTTATGAACTTCTGCAAAAATAGGGTATAGGGAGAGGAAGACAGGTCCTTTTCTAACGGAATGCTCCCAGGCCTGTTTCAATAATTGGAAAGTGGGTGAGATTCAGTGGGGAAGGTATATACTCTCACTGCCTTAGGAAAACCATTCATTTCTGTCTGAGATTTTTAGGCCAAAAGGCACATCACTGCAAGCAGAGTGTTTTAAAAATGTTCTCATGTCTATTAGCTCTGCGGAGACAATTATTACTTGATGGATTTAGTGATATGTGAAATACCAGATTCAATATATATGGTTTCAGAAATAATACATCCTGACCCACATTGAACTCCTTAATTTGTTGTATTTAGTGAAAACCTGCAATGGCCTAAAAGGGGCTGGATATGTCTAAGGCACATGTTACCATGGGGTAGTTCACTGAAGTGGTAAATTAAACAAAACAGAAGATGGAAAGGTTGAAGCAATTAAGCTCCTGTGATGTAGACCTTTTTTACTGTTGGTCCTGTGCTGGAATTCAATTAAAATGAAGACTTTTTTTTCTTCACTGAAATTATCATTGACTTATTCAATTTGACAAACTCAACAATGCCTTAATGTTTGTTCAAGTGAAAGAAATCGCTGTGTTCTGTCATAGAGATAAATGAGGTAAATTCATCAAGAACCCCAACTCAATAAGAATATTGATGATGTTATGCTTGGACACATAAGTCTTTCAATCATGAGAGACTTGTCAGATATCCAATATGATTTTCTTGTTAGTGTTTATAAAATGAAATTGTAAAAGAGTATGTACTTTCCCCTTTCTGTAGTTACCTCAATTATTTTTAGCATTATGTTTTATTTTTATTGCAAGTTTTATAGTATATCAGAACTGGTATCTGAAAAGTTGTAAGTAAATAAATAAACAAGCAAATGACATTATCAAGATGCACGCAAATCTGGTATTTTATGATTTGGGGGCCTATTTCAAGGATTTAAAAATTAAGCTGGAAAATTATGCATGTAATATCTTTCCTCATCACTTATTTAAAATATATGCATATGTTACACATATGTGCTTTTACATAGGAATCAAACAATGATCTCAAGTGATCCCAACTCCCATGGTTTCTAAAGCAGTAGAATTTCCCGCAGAGTTTCCAAGGCTGTAATCTTTATAGGAGCATATAACCAGCCCTTTCTCCCATGGAATTTCTGATGGGCTTAAGCCACAAAACTTTTAATTAGCAACTTAGTATTAAGCGCTGCACATCTGGGTTCTCAGCTTATATCTTCCATGCTATTTATGTACGGCAAGTTTATACTTACTTATGGCTGCTCTCTCACTATTTTCTCCTTCAACATCGCTGCCCATGTGGCTAAATCATTCTAATAACTTCCATATTTGTGTCCACACATAGCTGTTATTAACAGATACATTATACATTGTATATAGACAAACACCAATCTTTACTTACGGGTTAAAATATTTATATTGTGTCCTATAAAACATTATATACATTTTTCTTTATCTTGCATTGTTAATTACCTGGGAGCATTCTTCCCAACCAACAGATATAATTCTAAAATGTTTTCTCAAATGGATTTATTGCATGATGCTTATGTACAATAACTTTTGAAACCTATTCTTCATTGATTCTGCTAATACAAATAATAATACAATGAAGCTCTTGTACTTGTTGTTATTGTTGTTTTTGTTAGGTGCTCTGCATTGCTTCCAAGCACAGTGACCCTATCTATGGGCAAGAGAATGAAACAGGGCCTTCGCCCACATCATTCTTACAATCACCCTTATGTTTGACTCCGTTATTGCAATCATTGTATTGATCCTTTTTTCTTTCTTGAGGGACTTCCAGTTTTTTACTAACCCTCTACTTTTCCTTTGCCAAAAATATGTGAAACGAAGTCAAACCATTCTCTCTTCTTTCAAAGCATGTGAACTTGATCCACTGATGTCCCATGGTACCTCAATATTCTTTGGCATGGCCATAATTCCAATGTGAAACTGTTTCTCCACTCTTCCTTAATCACTAGGCACTTCACATGCAGGTAAAGGCATTGAAAATACCATGCCATGGATCAGATGCACCTTAGTGCTTAACCCTTTAAAGAGTTCTTCTTTACCAGATGTGCCAAATGCAACACTTCATTCGATCTTGGCTGCTGCTTCCTGGAGTTTTAATTGGACATAAAGTAAAAGAAATCCTTGACAACTTCAATCTCTTATCTCCCCAGTGATGCTGTCTGTCAATCAAGATGTGAACATTTTCATTTTATGTACATGGTATGACAATCCATATCGAAGGCTGCAGTCTTAGATTTTCATTGACAAGTGCTTCAAGTCCTCCTCATTTTCACCAAGTGGGGTGTGTCGTCTGCATGTGGCAGGTGGTGGGCAAACCTTTCCCTAATGCTGCTGTTGCTGTGCTCTTCATAAGAGTCCAGGTTCGGGCTGAGCCCCGGTGGCGTAGTGGTTGTGCGTGGGACTGCGACCCACTGGGACGGAGGTTCAATTCCAGCAGTGGGGCTGGGCCTCCTACTCCCACCACCAGAGAGCAGTGATGCCCAAAACAAAAAAAAAAAAAAAAAGAGTCCAGGTTCTTGGATTATGTGCTCAGCAAACAGCTTGAATAAGGATAGTGTGACAATACAAGCCTAATACCTTCCTCAATCTTAAACCATGGAATGTTTCTTTGTTAAAATGACTGCCTCTTGGTCTTTACTCAAGTTCCACAAGAACACACGTGGTCACACTATTCATAATGGAATCTATAATTTTTTATGATCGACATAATAGAATTCTTTTAATAGTCAATAAAATATAAGTTAGTATCTTTCTGATAGTCTCTGATTTCAGCTGAGCCATCTTATGTCAGCAGTTATATTCTTCATCCTACCTTCTTTCAGAATCTTCTTTTAATTTCTAACTTCTCCCTGAGAATGCAATACTGCATCTTTTTTTAACTTACCATTAGCAAATTTTAACTTGTGTGTGATATTAAAGAAATTGTTTGATAACCTCCACATTTATTTTTTCTTTTTCAGGTGTGCGTGTGTGTGTTGTGGGGGGATGGGATCCTTCTTTCTGTGAAATGTGCACAAAGATGGGTCTCTTCCAGTCAGTTGGCTAGACAGCTGTCTTCTAAATTTCTTGGCATAGACAAATGAGCAGTTTGGGTGCTTCATCAACTTGTTAAATTATTTCAATTGTTACTTGATTCCTGGAACATTATCTTGTTTTTAGTTAATTCCTTCCCTTACCTTTGACTTTTCCTTCAATACCATAGGTTCTTGATCATATGATACTTTTTGAAAAGGATTAACATTAACCAAATGTTTTGGGCAGGGGTCCTCAAACTATGGCCCATGGGCCACAGGCAGCCTGCCGAGAACATTTATCCAGCCCACCTGGTGTATTTGCCACGGCTGCTTGTCCTGCTTAGCAGACGACCTGAGTGCGCATGTGTAGAATGTGCGCCGCACTCTGACTCCCCTCTTTCTCTGTCTCTCCACTCCTCTCAGTCTCAGATGTGATCCGACGTGTCACAAGCTTTCCTGTGCAGATCCTGCTGCTACCTGAGGACCAAGTTAGGATTTATTCTTTTCTGAAGTTAGGAGGGTTTGTTTTTTTTTCTGGCAGGTGGGGGCGCCTTTTTTTTGAATTAGCAGAGCCTTTTTTTTTTTTAATCTGGTTAGTTGTTTGGGGATGGTTTCTAGGAAGGATTGCATCACATTGTTAACGCAAATGATCAGCACTCAGTATTGATGGAAATTGTCAGCAGTCAGTGTTCTCACCTATGGTCAGCAGTCAATGTTAATGCAAACGGTCAGTGCTCAGTGTTATTGCATGGAGGCCCGAAACTGATAATCTGCCTACGGCCCCAAGAGAACTTAATCCCGCTCTGCAAACAGCCAAGGAGCAGGACACCCAATTTATTTGACAGTAAGTTCATTTATATTCTGATTGCTATTCAGTTATGTGTGATGTATGTTGTGTGCTGTATAAGCGCCGGCTTACACTGTGGTCATCTCTGAGCAGTGCAAGTCCAGCCATATGCTTGTATGGCTCAACTCACATTGGATTCTGAAGTAAACAGACATACGTCCCTTCTTTTTTCCTGCAGTGGAATCTGATCTCATGGGTCTTGTTCACAGACCATCGCACAGGCTAGTGTGAACTGGAAAGGTGGTGGAGGAACCGGCTCTGTCGTCATGCAGTTTCCTGTACCGCACCAGTGTGAGCCTGAGGTAAAAGCGGAGTTCCACCAATATGGGCACTGCTGAGGCTGCAATGATGTGGACTCACAAGGCTGCATTGATGGACAAAGATCAGACTGCTTTGATGGCCACTGATCAGACTGCTTTGATGGACAGTGCAGTGTATATGATGAAGAATGGAAATGGGGAGGCTTATATGTGATACGTAATCTCATGTGAAAGCATTTGAAGAAAAAATTAGGCCTCCTCATCAAACAAGTGAAGGAGGTAATATTTTGCAATCTCCCCACAACTCTTAAAACCTGTTAGCGGAAAATCCCTTGGTTGTATTCTCAAACAAAACATGTGTGGATTAACTGGAAAAGCTGCAAAAGTAGTTCCAATTTAGGTTTAAAGAGTTTCATCTCCATAAACAGTACATTGTTGTAGCCAGTGTACTCTCTTTATGAACTTCTGTTTTCTTCTTGTGTGATATTCTTAGTATTAGCCCATAACTCATCAATTATTTCATCATTATTTTTCAAAGTTTTTAATCTGTTCCTGAAATAGCCCTCAATTTAAGTTGGGATGTACTCAAGGTCATTTTTTGGCTCCTGTGCATTTGATTTGATGTTCTTCAGCTTCATCCTGAACTTGAATTTTAGCAACTGAAAGTCTGTTCCACAACCAAATCTTGATATTGCTTATGTCCTCACACAGATAAAATTTTTATATTCCAGTGTATTGCATCTAGCAAAATCCACAAGAATAGCCATAATTTATATAATTGAAAAAAGGTATTTACAATGAATAATTAATTGGTTTTGCAAAATTTTATGTGGTCAGGATTTCCATTCTATCATGAAGGCCTTTCTTTGGAACTCCTGAGAGTTACTCTATGTTTACAAATGTGAATTCTAATTATCAATGCATTTTTGCTGTACATTTGATCCATTCTAGACTGAAGAATTTGGTAAACTTTTCCATTTCTACAAATAGCTTAAATGATTGCTAAGTGAATTCAAATGACACCTGTATTATTTGGATTTCATTGTAGTCATATATACATTACTATATCACAAGCAGCATTGTGATTTAAGATAGATCTTGTTCTATCTGATCATGGATTCAATGCCATTCCTAGTACAGTAAACCACATAATTATTTGACATAAAGTGGCCAGTATCAGAGATTGCTAATGCAGAGATTGCTGATCTTGGTGCATTCCATTCCATTTTTGACAACTTCCAATTTTCCTCGTTTTCTATTTCATGCTTTATATGTTCCAATTATTAATGGAAGTTTGCTGTTATTTTTCTCTTTGAGTCATGTTCTATTAGCTAATACGTGTTCTCAAAGTTTTACTCCATTCAAGTAGTTAAGATTGACTGTACCCAGTAGTATTTTGAATGTCTTTTAAATTGAGCTCTTCTTCCAGGAAGGTTTCTAACAGTGTTCTGATGCTACACAAAAGATTTTCAGTGACTGATTCTGCAAGAGGGGAATCACCTGTTTCTTCCTCCTACTCTGCTCTTGGCACCCTGGTAATTTGGTTATGTTAGATTCCTTAGGTGGGTAATACCTTGGTTCTTGGCTTCACGTGAGAAACAATTCATGTCAAAGCCTGGTTTATAATCAAAGTGGGTTATTGTTATTTCAGGGAAGTGTGTCCAACTTCACAAAACCCCCGCTGGGGCTCACTGCTGAACAAGGCAACCTTGTGGGCCTGCACAACCACACATGGTGACCTGAGGCCAGAAGGACCACCAGAGAACAGGCACAGGAGCAGAGGCAAGGGGAGACAGGCAAAGGAAGAAGTTTGCTGGCCTGCCACCAAGGTATGTAAAGCCTCTGTCTGGGGAGGCATGGTTGATGGTATTGGTTGACCTCATTCACTGAATTAAGCCCATCTGAAGGGGTCATGAGCCTGGGTCTAGTTTGAACAAACCAGGTGTGACTCGGAACCAGGGGTGTGGAAGTGTGGTTACTTTGAGCATCCCCAGTTAAAGTCTTCATGGGTGGCCAGTGCTTGCCTGATTCTCTTCCCAACCTTCTGTAGGGGGTCCTGTGGCAGCATGAGAGAGACAACCCCCTCGATTCCTGTCCTTCTACCTAACAGGTATGCATTGAGCGATATATCGACCAGGAGAGCAGTTTGATATCACCAACTGCTCTCTGTAGGAAAAAAGGCCAGACTTTCTATGCCTGTAAAGGGTGATAGCCTGGAAACCCACAGTGCCCAATAAGGTCACTCTGATCAGACAACTCAGTGGTAGTGAGTTTGATTTAGTCTGCTCTGACCTTGAAAGGTACTCTGAACCCTGTTCACCTTGGGCAACTGTGGTAGTTACATAACCTAGTATCCATTTGAGTGAAGGGGTGAAGTTTAACCTGTCAATCAGATCACAGCATGATGGCCTCATTGGGAGGCTCTACAGAGATAAATAGCTCACTGGCAACCAGACCCACACTCTTTGCTTGGCTTCTTGCTGACAAGAAACATGGAGTTGCATTAATGGAACCAGAGCCCTGGACCTGGGGGAGTCACATGGAGACCCCTGCCAGCGCTGAAATGCTTCCATCAACACTGGATCCATAAGACTTTCCACCCACTGACCTGTGATTTTCCTGCATTCAGCATCATTGCATGTGTTGTGTAAGCCTGAAGAAGAATTTATAGACTGGCATCAAAGATATGGGCTAATATCAGACTTATGAACTTGATCTGGAATGGGATGTTTTCTTAATATACAATTGTTTTATAAAAAGCTCTTTTTGCCAATGATTTTATTGAGGGCTCTTACAACTCTTATAACATTCAATACATTATTCGTATCAAGCATATTGGTACACATGTTACCATATTCATTTTCAAATATTTTCTACTTGAGCCCTTGGTATAAGCTCCCCTTCCCCCCTTTCTAAAAATCATTTTATTGGGGGTTCATACAATTCCCATCACAATCCATACATATATCAATTGTATGTAGGCCACATTTGCACACTTGTTGCCATCATCACTCTCAAGACATCCTCTCCACTTAGGCTCCCAGTACCAGTTCCCCATATTTCCCTTCCCTCCCCCTGCCCCCTCCCCCATGAACCAAAAATAATTTACACATTGTGTTTACTTTTTCATATTGTACACTGTCCAAGGTGTCCCTCCAACTCCTTCCCTGCTGTCCATGCCTCAGAGAGGAGGTTCTATGTAGATCCCTGAAATTGGTTCCCCCTTTCTAGTCCACCATTCCTCTACCCTCCCAGTATCATCACTCCCACCACTATTCCTGAGGGGTCATCGATCCTAAATTCCCCATGTTTATGACTCCAGTGTACATCCCCTGGTAAAGCTGGATTTGTCTGGTAGAATTGGAACCATGATAGTGGGTGGGAGGAAACATTTGAGAACTAGAGGAAAGTTACAGATTTCATTGTTATTACACTTTACCTTAACTGGCTCCTCTCCTTCCTGCAACCTCTCTGTAAGAGTATGTTGTGAAGCTCTTTCTTATACACATATGAATATCTCTGAATTTGTTTCTCTAGTCCTCCTGGACTAACACAGTTATCTCATTGGTGTCTAAATGTGATATAGCTGCCAGCATCATAGTCATATGCCAGCTACGGGAGTAGGACAAGCTGACAAATGAGCGGTGATCTTCATACACCATTGTTGCTGAGATCTTTATTTACTGTATGTCTCAATAAGATATGTTGCAAGGGACAGAACATGGCAGGATTAAGCACCCTAACAACCAAAGAAAAATCCGTGTTGCTTTCAAGGTGATTCCAACCCCGGGCAACTCTGAATTACAGAATAGAGCTCTGCTCCAGAGGGTCATTTGGGCACTAATGTTCACAAAATGAGATTCCCAGGACTCTCCTTCACAGTGCCAATGGGTGTCTTCCAGCCACCAAACTGAAGTTTAGCGACCACGTGCAAATTGCTGAAGGATATATGTATCATAGATCTTTATAGTTTCTTTAATGCTACTTTCTAATAAAAGATATTACAATACATATTTCACCAGCAGATATTAAAGTGCTATTTTCTCTACATCCTCATCAAAAATAAATGTTGGATTGCTTTCTAAATTTAATTATTTCGGTGGGTGTGGGGAGATCTTGTGGCATATGGGTTGTGCAGAAGGTCAACACTTCTAAACAATGGCTGCTCCTGGAGAGAAATACGAGACACTGCTCCCCTAAGTATTTAAAGTCTTTGAACCCCTAAATAAAAGCTCCACAGATTGGCCTCCACTTGAGGGCAGTGAGGTTGTTTTGGCTTTGGTTTGAATGGCACTTTCACATCACTTTTATGTGTAGTGTACATATACATGACTACATTTGCATCTGATCCTTGAGCATTTCTGGAAAACAGTCTTTCAGTTGACTTACAAAAGGGGACAACTATAAAAAGTAAAATTATACTGGGTACTTGGAAAAGGAACGCATACACAGTAAATATGGATGTGTATGGATGGGATGTTATTTTTTCCCCTGCTTTCTCTGAAGGAGAGTAATCCAGTGAGAGAAAGCAAGAAACACCTATGGGCTTAGTTCATTACTGAATGTTTGCACAAGTCCAGGAATTTGGAACTCAACTTTACTTGAGGCAGTTCAGCGGTGACAACTCTATCAGAAATCAATGTCTGAATATTCTGCTCATTACCTCTATTCACTGATCTTCAACTGTTGTCTCAAAGGCACACATATACCCACCCACAAAAGAACAACAACCACAACATTAAAAACAATCCCTTTTAAAAGTAATTCATCTAAAGCATTGTTAGTTATTTAAAATTTAGTCAAATCTTCTATTCTGTGTGTTTCTTCCTTTATTTTAACTAATCTTCACGGGGCGAGGGGCGGGGGTGGGAGCGCCTAACCACAGCCAGTTCAGCTTTCGTTCATATTTCTAGCTTCCTTGAACAATTACTCAGGGTAGTACTAAAAAGAATAAAATTACCACAAATGGAAATGACATAATATTCATAGAATTTTATAAAATTCAAAAAATTCATAGAATGCAAAAAGTTCTCAGTTGAATATTAGTCCCTATTTAAATAGTATTTTATCAAGTGTACTTTCAATGAGGAAACAAAGACCATTCTCTTTGCAAGCTATAAATGCAGAAGCCTGGGGTATATAAGACAAGATAGAAGTTCCTGACACTGGACTATCCCTTTGTTGTTGTTTTGATTTGTTTGGAATAGTACTAGTAAGGGGAAGTGATGCCACAAAAACAAAACAAGAAAAAAGAAATAGTACTGGTAGGTAATTTTGTAATTTTGGTTTCTTTGTAAGCTGCATTCTTGCCCTAATTAATCCACCTAATCACTTTTTTTTTTTTACATATGTTGTCGCTTTTACTTCATAGAGGATCTCTGGCGGGTAGTGGGCAGTGGGAGTGCATGGGCTGCTATCTTCCAGGTCTGTAGTTTGCAACCACAGCCACTCCGCAGCAGAGGGATGCATCTTTCATCTCCAATCAGGAGTTACCATCTCAGAAGCTCACAAAGACCATTCTACTTTGATTTATACGGTTGCTCTGAATCAAAACCAACTTGATGACTGTGTGTTTGGTTATTTGAAAGTGTGTATTTCTTACACATTTCGCTCTTCTTATAAACGTGGGTATATGTATAGCACACACAAACACATTTATAGAAATGTGTCTTGCAAACTTGAATATAGTCCCTGCACTGGAGCCTGTTTCATCAGGTAATTACAACCTAAACGGATGCTTTCAGAGACTTTATCATTCTCCTTCCACCTAGGATGATTTAAGATGTCAGTCAGTTGTCAGTGGCAAAGGAATAAGAATGGTGTTAATTGCCTATTTGACATCTCCAAGTAACTCTATAAAAACTACTTTCTTTCCATCAGCAAAGGTCGTATTTTACCTGCCTGGCTGGAGTTTCAACCCTTTGAGTGCTTTCTTCCTGCTGTGAAACTCTAGTTAAGATAAAGCTTTCCGTGAACCTTCAAATGACTTGCTCCCAGCTTTTTCTAATGAATATTTCTTTAATTTTGCAGTGATTTAAAGTCTCTTTTTCTTTTGGAAAATTTATAGTCAGCCACCAAACCACATGGGGTGTGAGCAAAGTGATAATGGATTTATCATAAAAGTGAATGTCAAATGGTTTCTCAAAGAATGGTAAAGTCATGTCAATTAGAACAAGAGGAGAGGTAGAAATAGAACTTCTATATTCTCTGCATTGTAGTAGATAGTGTGTTTGCAGAAGATCTACAGTAAAGATTTTGTTCTGTAGGTATCATGCCAGCTTTGATTCCTTTGAAAATTAAGATTTAGAAATTCTTAGCATCCAATCATATTGCAAATGTGTTCTCAACCCCTGGAAGCTAATAGTTAAGATTTGAAGTGTTCTCAGAAATTAAACATGAAATTCAGGCTTTGCTGTAGTGGGCTCAAGAAAGATAGGGAAATCGGAAAATGTTGCAGACAACTTTGCCCTGCAGAGAAGTAGGTTTTTAGTTCAGGGCCAAAGAAATTGGCGATTAATGAATAACTAAATTTCCAGGGTGAATAAAACCCAACTGTTGAACTCACTGCCATCAAGTGAATTCCAACTCATAACAGCCTTATAGAAAGGAGTAGAACTGTCCACTGGGTTTCTAAGGCTGTAATTTTTACAGGAGCAGATTGGTTTTTCTTTCTCCTATGAAATTGGCTAATGGGTTTGATTTATCCAGTTCTTAATGCACTGTGCCCCCAGATTCTCTTTAGGCATATAAAGAAGTGATGTATTCTTTCCCCAAATTCATCTTTCTTGTAGAAAAATACAATAATAATGCATTACATCTTAAGATATTATTTTGAAAAAGAAGCAACTATTACAAAGTGAAATACTGAGTTTTTCACTTGAACATGAACATTAAGGAATCAAAAGCACCTAAGTACTCAAACACAGAGACATACACTGAAGAGACTACACCAAAGAACACACAAATAAACAAAATCAAAAACAATTGCTGCTGTCTATTCATAGATATTATCTAGAACATTGTAGAACTGCCCCATAGGATTTTCAAGTTTGTAAATCTTTACAGAATTAGACTGACACTTATTTTCCCATGGAGTGAATTTGAACTGTCAATATTTTGGGTAGAAGCCAAACTCTTTAACCACTGTGCCCCCAGAGATCCGTGAAGAGCTATATAGTCTCACTACATGTACTTATTGAGACAATCTTTAGAGCACTAGAAGCGTTTTTAAACAACAAAAGGTCTATGTAGATCAAATATTTATTTAACCTTGAATAGCTATTACATGCTGTTTGGAGAGTTCTTCAGAAAGTAGATTCTAAGATGAGGAATAATATCTTAGTGCCAGTGACTTTTACAATGTACTCGAGGGATACCAGGAAGGAGCTGAGATAGGAAGGACAGGGAAGGGGAGAAGGCAATCAAGGAAAGGATTTCAGAGATAGCCCCTGCAACAGCACAGGAAGCTGTGGGAGTTACATAATCTGCTGTCAATTTGAGACATAAGAGTAAAGGAGTAGAGTTTTGCCCATGCATCAGGTCACAGCTTGATGATCTCATTTGGAGATGCTAAGGACATAAGTAGCAATTGGAAGCAGGATGCTGGCTCACTTCCTGTGAGGCATTCCTGTTGAGAAGACAAATGGAGCTACACTCGAGCCTTGTTGCTGAAGGAGTCATGTGGAGATCCCAGCTAGCACTGAGATTCTTCCACGGCCACTGGATCTACAATACTGTCCATCCCCTTGCCTGTTATCTTCCTTCATTCAGCATCATTTTACCTGCCGTCTGAGTCTGAAGAGGAATTTATAGACTGGTATCAGACATGTGGGCTAATATAGGACTTATGGACTTCATCTGGACTGTGCCAAGATGTTTTCTTAATATACTACTGCTCTTTTATATGAAACTCCTTCTTATAGACATTTGCATGACTATGAATGTTGTTTCTCTACTTTGCCCAGCTTAACACAGAGGCACTGGCATACACTTTGTTGTAATCTGCTGTTGCATATGTAGCTTTCTGTGAAACAGCATGATGGTTCTGAAACAGCAGCGCCATCTTTTTTATCTTTGCTTTTTCTGAGACCAAATTTGTGGTTATTATATAGTTCCTTTCTGCCAAAGGGCACATCTCCCAGCCAGATATTAAGTAGAATTCTGATATGATTCGTAAACTTTTTATGGACTTATTTTTAATCAATTGTCATGTCTTCCTATTCTGTCATAGTATGAAAACTTTAATGCTAGCTGTCATTCTTGACTTTCCAAGTTTGCATTTGAAATACCAATGGTGTAGTTTCCAGCATCACAGTTATACAAGCTGGCAGAAGGCTAGTGAGGAATGTCCATTTAACCTTTGGAATTTGTCCTGCCTCAAAGCAGACAACTAGTCTGGGTGCGGAGTCAAAAACCAGAAACTGATTCACTGCCGTTGAGTCAGTTGCAACTCAGAGCCACCATCAAAGACTGGGGAGAACATCCTGGATGCCTTTCTGGGACTGTCACCCTTGACAAGAGTTGAGTCGCGGTGGATTCACATGGCTGATCTTGAGGTGAGCAGGCCAACATGAACCACGGGGCCACCAGGACATATCAACCCTGAAGTGATTCTGACTTTCTGTCAGGGTGGGCAAAGCTATGAGCTCCAGAAGTCCCAAACCGGTCCTGTCTGAAAGCTTAAATGTTGAGCACCAGGCATGCAAAAGGTTTCAGTTTACAGTGGGAGCTCAAGTCCATTTGAATCCCCATCTAGTTCCCATTGAATTCTTTCTGAGGATTGGACTGGATGTATGAAAACCTTTATCTTTGGGTCCTGTGTGTTTGAAAATGTATTGCTGCTACTCCCCTGGACAGCCCTGGGAAGGACAGCCTAACCCTCTGGGTCATGCATCAGGCTTAAGTGTATCCTTGATAGAAATTGGGGCACTAGGATCCCATAATCAGGAGTAGTACCCTGATAGCCTTGGTCACAGAACCCTGCACCAGTTTGAATAACCTTTTCAAATTTTTAATCATGTAACTCATCTCTATCAAGGTCCCATTTCAGCAAGTGTGATGTATCTGCACATAATCATGATTGATGACTGGGTCCCTTGCTGCATTCTTGAAGTGGCTATATTTCTCTGAATCTGATTCCTTGGGGCCTCTTGCTGATTGTCACCCTCATCTGGGATATTTTTCTTTGTCATTATCCTAATAAAGACTAAGTAACTATGTGTTTATGAACTATATTTGAATGGGGGAGCTCTTCTCTCACCTAGACCTGCCCACAGAAGATTGCAAAGTACCAGTCAACAGAAGCAAAGCTCTCAAACAGTAAAAGAAACGATTCCTAGAAAAGGCAAGGAGACCTGAGGGAAGCAGTCAGAGCTGCAAACATCTCCTCATTTTCCAAAATGCCACTATGGAGGGTCAGCAATATCAAGCACCTTATCTAACAGCAAACAGTATAGCAATGGCAGACTGACCTTAGACAGTTTCAATCCAAGAGCTTCAGCCTCATGTTCTTTCCACATCCCCCAACTACTGCCTGAATGCAAGCACAGATATCACTACACACCATCTGTGTCCTAACCGGATTTTCAAAGGACAAGTCATGGAAAATAGCCTATGTGTACATTATAGACTCACCACAGGAGCAGTAATTCTTTTTGGCTAGAAAGAAGGTGATAAAGAACTGTAAAAGGCATTGATGTTAGCAGATTCTCTAAACTGCAGTGAATAGAAAATCATTATCTTAATTCTTAGATGAAGGAAGAATGAGATAGTGAGACATGTTCCCTTGAATGTAAGGATTTTAGAGAAAAAAAAACCCTGTATAATTCAATATTTCCTCATCATCTGTACATACAAATTACCTGCAAATTCACTAAAAATAAGAACAAAAATCTCTAACCTGGTGAACGTAAACACATATTCCAATCATTTCACTGGGTTTAGAAGCCACATTTTGTTTTTAATTGTTAAGAAAATTTTAAGTTAATCCACCAGATATTGAAATGAGTATAGCAGAGTGAAATTCTTTTTTTCTCCCCTTTTACTAAAGCTAGTCTTTATTTGTGTTAAGTAGGAATGATCAGAGCTCTTTCTGGAAAACCTGCAAAATGGTTTGAGGTCTCTTTCACTGTCTTTCTACTACCTTTCCTTTAAGGACTTTCCTAGACATTGACAGACTCTCATATAAGTGATCAAAAGTGAACATTCATTGATATAATTTATTTAAACCCTCTTATTTTATTTCTTGGGGGGACATCACTGCCCTCTGGTGGTCATGGGAGCTACCCAGCGCTGCTCCTGAGAGCTGCCGCTGGATTTGAACCACCAAGCCCGTGGGCTGCACTCCCGCACTCAACCACTCACAATACCGGGGATCAGCCCGTAACCCTTTTATTGAGGGCTCATACAACTCTTATCACAGTCCATACATAAGTCCATTGTGTGTCAAGCCCATCTGTGCATCTGCTGCCCTTATCATTAGACAGTGTAAGAGATCACAAAGTAATAATAATTTACAAATTATCAAGGGTTGGGCAGCATTGTTAGGGGGTGGGGAAAATGAGGGGGAGTGTTGTGGGGAGGGAGAGGGAGAATGAGAAGCCAATGCCAAGGACTGAGATAGAAAACAAATGTGATGAAGAATGCAATTTTCAACACAGCTCTTCTTGAGTAACTCCCCCCAAGTGATCGGGACTGTGTACTCAGAGTGGGTAGACCACTAAGACGGGGAATGGGTCAATTTTTGCTATCCCCTCTCTGGTTATAAATAAAGTAAGAAGTCTCTGATCATTGGAACAGGCAGAGAAAAGAGAGAAGCCTCAAGGATCTTGGAAGAGTAGGTTCAAGATCTGTGTCTGCATTGTCAGAGGCCACCAAGACGTGGCACAGAGACTCAGAGAGCATACAGGGTATCTTCTTCTTCTTGGGTCCAAGTCTAGGGAACTGTGCGACATAGAGACATGCAGACAGGGTTTCTGGTCCATGGAGGGAAAAGCCAAGGGACTAGAGGTCCCTTGGCTTCAGAAACAGTGAGAGATTGACTAGCACATGGCTAAGAGGCTGAGGACCCGAGAGAGACGTGGCTGCCGGCTGAGCAGACCACTGGTTCTCTCTTTACTGTTTATTGCTCCTGCCTTTTCATAAGGGATTAACTTCCTGGATCTTGTTGTTAGGCATCTAGAGTCAGTTCTGACTCAAAGTAGCCCCAGGTACAACTAAAGCACTGTGGACCTGTGCCGTCCTCACAATTAAGTTCCAGCCCATCTTCTGGCATGACCTGTGACAATGTTCTGATTCTTTTCATGAGATTTTCATTATATGACAATATTTTTATTCTGTCTGTAAGGGTTTTGTGGCTAATTCCTCAGAACTGGACAATCTATTCTTTCTTCTCAGTCTGTTCTTAGTCAGGAAGCTTAGCTGAAACCTATTCACTTTGGATGACCCTGCTGGCAAATGAAATACCAGTGGCATAGCTCCCAGCATGGCAGTAACACAAGAGCTGCCAGAATATGACAAAATAAGAGACTGGTGGGACTTGACTCATAAACACCCTTAATTTTGAGTACTATCTGTGAGTTCTCTGTGGCTCTTTCAACAAGACGGGCCCCTCCAAATATACAGAGTGATGTAGGAGAAAGAGTTGGTCTCACAATAGCTAAGAATCTTGTCTGATCCCTGCCATTTGACAATTGGAAAGGCAAAGGAGATTACATGGGGAGCTAAACTGCCACTAACCCCAAGAAGTACAGGTGTTCACTAAGGACACTCTCTAAGAAGCCATCAGTTTAAACTAATTCATATGCAAAAAAAATCAAAATTTTCAAAAGCTTGATGAGCTGTTTAAAAGCACCCAAGAGTCCACACACTCCAGCTCCTTTTCTAGCATAACCGTGGGACCTCTGACTTGCAATGGGATTGGTACCTCATTGGCTACTTTCTCCTTAGGTGCCCAACATATCTGCACAAACTCTTAGTTTGGAACAATTATTGCTAGTTAACTAAAAATATACTTAATTATGAATAAAAGATTGTTACCATCTCATGTTCTAGGAATAGATCAGAAATATGAACCATTTTCTAATAGAGGATCATTGTGATAGCGTGGCTAGGTTTCCGGAGTGGTATACAGATAGATGGCTTTTATGAGGAAAAGGAAAATTTCAGGTATTCACAGAAAATACCAGGGACCAAGAGCAGTAAATCCCAAAAGAACGCCCTGAAAGAGAGACCTGAGTGAGAGACTCATCAACTAAAGTCTACTAAATTAAAATTTGGAAGTTCTCAAATTGCCCCAAATCTTACACATTTTTGTACATGATTATAACTACTCAACAATTCTGAAATTTTATAGGATGATTATTTCATATAATGGTTGAAATTGTAGCTTATCGAGTTTTAAACCAAAAGTTCTCTGATATTAATTCCACAAATCACATCCATGCATGCATTGATGCAATTGAATTATGCTTCATATTGCATGATACTTTTTCTAAAAAAATTAAAAAGGAAGAGAAAATATAGATTGTTAAAGACTGACTAATTTTTTCCTGAATGACTTTAGGTGAAGATAAAAGTGATATTTTCATATTGGGCTGGAGTGTTTTAAAGGGATAAAAAGGGTGGAACTTTAGAACTCTGAATAAAACCACTAGAGAGCCTCCATCAGGGACTACCTACTCATCAACTATTTATCCATACCTTAGAACCTTGATTCAAAAGAAGAAAAAGGAGGGTCAGGAATAGGAGGAGGATATGAATTGTGTGGCTAATTGCCTCTGGGTTGAGGAATCAGAATTATTGACTGGTGCCTCTCTCCCATTTCAGACCATGTTCTTCAATGGCTGTTTATCTAAACCATTCAGTCAATGTCAAGTCTTAGCAACTCCACAGGACAGGGCAGATCTGCCCCAGTGGGTTCCTAAGATAGCAACCCTTTTCCTTTTCAAAGATAGTAACTCTTTGCAGGGCTAGACAGCCTCATCTATCTCTTTGGAGTATCTGGTGGTTTCAAACTTGTGACCTTGCAGTGAGCGGCCCACCCACAGCAGAACCAGAAGGCCACCAGAGCTCCTAAAGAAGGATCTAAAACGAAAATAACTGACGAATATAATTTAATATTTTCATGGACATTAGACTTTCTGGGGCCATGGAGTCTTGAGGAAACCCTGAAACTATAGCCCTGAGATCATGTTTAAACTTACCAAAAATGCTTCAAAATATTTTTAAAACCAAATAATTGTCAATTTAGAAAAATAGGTATTCCCTGAGAATTATCTTTTGAAAACTTTGTGTTGTGATTTAAGTGAAAGTTGACATAGAAAATTATTTTTTCCATTCAACAAGACATAAACATTTTATTTTGTGACTTGGATTGCAATTTCCACAATGAAACAACCCTATACCTAGGATGTCCATTTAAAAAAAAAACACTCCATTTTCTTCACTCTTTTGTTAGTTTGTCATACTGTGGTGTCTGGATTAGGCATTGATTGTGGATCCAAGCAAAATGCAATCCTTGATAACATCAGTCTTTTGTGTATTTATCTTCTTATTCATCGGTAGCAGTTTTGAGGATTTTTATACTCTTTATTTTGAACTGCAATCCACACCAAAAGTTGTATTCTGTGATCTTCAGCAACATAGGCTTCAAATTCTACTCATGTAGAGCAGGTAAAGTTGTATCAATGGCATATTACAGGTTATGAATAAGTCTCCCTTGAAGCCTAACTCTGGTCTATTCCTCATACATTCCTCATACAGTTCAGCTTCTTATGCTATCTACTCAGTATATTACAAGGGGGTGTCCTTCAGATAGCTGAATTATTTTTTCAAAACTAAGCATTTAATCACTTTTTTAAACAAAACAATCTTATCACTTTCAAAGTAGTCTCCATCACATTTAATATATTTGTCAAATTTATGATTCCATTCTTGGAAACATTTTTCAAATTCATCTGTTTGAATGGCTGATAGCACCTCCCTCCTTGTATTCTTCACCTCTTCTAGAACATCAAATTGCTGTTCTTTAATGTTCCTCTGCATTCAGGGAAGCAAAGAAATGCCTCATGGAGTGAGGTCAGGTGATTTAGGTGGATGGGGCATGAGACGCATGCTGTTTTTTTGTCCCAAACTGCCTTACTGAGATGACTGACCTGGGTAGATGCATTGTCATGGTGGCAAAAGCAGTCCCCTATCGGCTATAAATCAGACCCATTTTTGTTGCACACTATTATGCAATCTTTTCAGAAACTTTAAGAATAAAGCTTGGTTAAGAGTCAGACTTGATAAAATGAATTCCATGCACTACAAGTTGACATCTTCATCTGTTTGGGAAGTTGATGGACGTCCAGAACAAGGTTTGTCATCAGTTGACATTTCACCTCTTTTTGAAATGTGAAAAATACTCAAACACTTATACTTTAGTTTTTTCCATAGTGCTGTCCTTGTAAGCTCTGTCTAACATCACAACAATTTCTATGACATTTTTCTTGAGCAAGAAAATTTCACAGCTTCATGCTGTTCTCTTAAATCAGCCATCACACACACACAAGAACCCCAAAAAAACAAAGTTTGAATGAAATTGCTTTTGTGAAAAAAAAATTCACTGTGACCAAAAAGAATGATGTGAGCACAGTGAAGTGTTCTGGAACCTCCATTCTTCTTAGTCATCCCTATGTCTACATTTTTCTTTTTTAACAATCAGCAAAATGCTATCTCACCTTTGTTTTTCAAGACACATATTTGTAAGTAGCTACCATGTACCTGTCCTGATTTCTAACTTAGAGTTTGTTCAGCAGGGTCATAAAGGCTTAGTAAGGGTTTATTCAGAAGGCAATGTATCAGTTTTGTATGCGTACTAAATCCTTCTATTATGGATTCCAGAGTAAGATTTTCTGAGTCAATAAAGAAGTAATGCAAAATGTTTGAAGTTGAGCATAAAAATTCCACTAACTGCTTAAACAAGGTGAGGTCACATACAGACATTCTTCTTGGTTGTTCTCCAGGCAGCTCAGTTGGGCAAATAATTCAAGAGTGGAACTTTAAAGACCAGTATAGAGCCAAGGATAGAAGTACTTTGAAGGTGATAATGTTGTTTTGTAAAAAAAAAAAAAACAAACACTAAATATATAGCTTTGAAAAAGACAATCTGTTTTAGGTGGGGGGGCCCTCATATGCATATATTGCATAAGAATATGATTATTCCCTGAAATAAGGCAAGGTATGTGAACAAAGTAGGGGAATATAAAAGTACCATGAAGATTCCCTGTGGGATCAGACTAAAAAGGTGCAATCTCCAGCTGAAGGTCACTGGAGAATATATATTATTCTGCTTGCTTAAGGATATTGAGTTGAAGTCAGTGACAATTTTCTCATATTCATTTCGTTTCTCATATAAAGATAGATTTTAAAATAAATTGGATTTCAAAAATAGAATTGTATTGATGAGATGGCATCTTCAGTGAAACTTCACAGATCTAATCAAGGTGCGATTTAAAAGAAATTGTGATCAAACTGAGAGCAATCTTGGAAAGATAATAACCTTGCATACCTCAGTTCAGTTCAATCAAATAGAAGAGACATACGATACTCTCTATGTTTTCAGATCTATTTCCACATTAGTCTGAATCACATATACCTGGAGTCTTACGCCATACATATTGTCAGATGCTTAATCTCACTCACAAAATAAGCCTATGAAGAAGCGTAACAGAGATTAGAACATTGGTATGTCTCAGATTAGGTCTTCTATGCTCAATACAAATAATTTCTCTAAGATAGGTCCTTACGCATGGCATATTTTGAAGAAAATATTTTAATAAGAAAACAAATCAGAGTAATCCCTTGCACTCAATTGCTGAGGAGAAAATGATATAATTTTCAAAATTTCTACCCTACCAATACTATAGTATGCACTCTTCTTACCCTTCTTTCTTATATTTCTTTTGCATGCTAGAAAATTTGACCAGTGTTATTTGTAACGTATTCTTGCCATGCGGAGTCTGATTCACAAAGACCATATTTAATAGGAAGAACAGTCCCACAGACTTTCCTATGTTTGGAAAACTCTTTGGAAGCAGGAGACCACAATTTTCTCCCACACAACAGCTGATGGGTTTAAAACTATGATCTTTCAGAGATAGCAGTTGAACACTTAATCACTGTAACAGCAGGTTTTACCTGTAGTGGGTGCCCAGTATTTAATTGCCAGAATCATGCCACTTTGTAAAAGCCCTGGTGCTGTAGAGGTGACACGTTGGGCTGTGATCCATGAGGCGCAGACCTAGGAACCTACAGGCGCTGCAGGTCAATGGAGTCAGCGTCCACTGACCCAATGGCAGTGAGTTTAGTTTGAATCTTGCCACTTTAGTGAAAAGAAAGTATTTTGGAAAAGAAAAACACGCTCGACTTGTAGTTCTTTTATCTATTGATTTGGGGCCTCTGTTTTCTTATATCAAAACTAGAAATAGTAAAATTGTTTACTTCTGACTAGCATTTTAGAATTAGATAATCTTGGGCAATTTTTTTCAGAAAAGTGCTTAATAATATATCTTTCATATAACCTTCAACATTATTTGTTCAAATGCAAGGGGACTTCATTCACCCACAAAGGTGCACAGCCAGTGAAGGGAGAGACCGATAACTAGGGGAAGGTCACAGTCATCCCTAGTTTTGTGTGGCATCAATCTCCAATTTTGATAAAATGTCCAATCATGTGTTTCATTAGACACTGTATACAGAGGACCTGAAGGAAGAAAGAGAGCCTGTTTTTAGAGTTGTCAGAGAAAAACTTGCCACAAAGCAAGTCAATAGTATACCCATATTTCTCGGTTTCCAAATAGAACATTTGATCACTTAAGGAAGTCTAAATTTAAAACTGCTTAATATTAAAATTTCTTATTTTAAAACTATTGAGTGAAAGATAGCATGTTTTCAAGTGTTTGTTAGCTAGACTTTGTAAAATGGAATAAGGAGGCTAAGACAATGAAAATTTTCATGGGATGTGTATGTATAAAAGGAGTTTGCACCACAGAGGGTGAGTATATGATAGGGGGTGTGGAGGTAAGAGAGCAAATAGTGTAAGAAAAATTTGTTCTGAAAATAACTATGTTTCTATTGGATTTATCCCAATTTATAGAGATCCTATGTGTGCAATTACTAGTACTTTGTGAGTACATTATCAGGTCTTTGTCCAAAACTCCTTTGAAAAAGTTTGAACTTTCCGTCTTTTAAAAATCTTTCTATCGGGGGCTAGCACAACTCTTATCACAACCCGTACATCCATTGGTTGAGTCAAGCACATTTGTACATTGGTTGTCATCATTATTCTCAGAACATTTTCTTTCTACTTGAGCCCTTGGCATCAGCTTCTCATTTTTCCTCTCCCATACCTTCCCTCATGAAACCTTGACAATTAATTATTATTATTATTATTATTTCATGTCTTACACTGACCGATATCTCCCATCACCACTTTTCTGGTGTTCATCCCCCTGGGAGCGGGTTATATGTAGATCGTTGTGATCCATTCTCCCTTTATCCCACCACCATAAACTAAGGATGCTAACAATTTACACCAATGACGGATTTCATATAAGGAGATAAATGTTAAAAATAGTATCCTGTCTCAATTAACCACAAAATCTTAGACTATTTGCTTCCATATTCCTTCAATTTCCCTAACATTTCTTCCCTTTGAAAGAGGAGAAACTATTGGTTGCATTGTAAATGACCACACACAAGCACTTAATCTCACAATTTCCAGTATCCAAAGTAGAATATAAAACTGTGACTCAGTATTATGTTATTATCATTGGTCTTTATGTCCCCCTTAATTTGAATCTAACTTTGATCTTTCTAATGATGATTTCTAACTATTTTGCATCATTATTTGATCACAGAAGTGCTTAGGCCTACACAGAAAAGACATTTTGTTTATTAACCTCCATTCATTATGCCCATGCAATCAGCAACCATCGTGAATTTTATTTTTGAAATGCATCTCAAATTTTTCCTTTACTAAAATTTTCACTGACCTCAACCTAAGAGTCAAAACCAGCTTCTCTTGTCTGGCATACAACAGCTGTTTCCTCATCACATCCCCCTCTCTACTTTTGTCTGATGGTAATTTGTTCTTCACAGAACACTGGGAAAATCTTCTAAATTTATTAATCCAGTGTCATCATCTTTCTGCCTAAATCTGTACATTGATTCACCATTTCTCACTGCACTCTTTCTATCCCAAGTTCCTTTCAATGTCTGCTTCTCCTGTGTTGTGCTGTTGAACTAGTTTTTATTTATGCTTTCCTTAATAGAAAATTGTATCCTCTCATGTGGTTATTTGGCTGTTATATTTCCATCTTTGAGACCTTAGTTTAAATATAACAGAGGCTTCCCTTTACCATTTTCTCTAGCCAAGGTTTCTATACCCAGACATACTTTGTATAACAGCATTCTATTTAGTCTTTGTAAATTTTAGTATCCACCTTGGGAAAAGATTAAATTCTAATTAGTAGCATTATGTTTGAGATACTTATGAGACATTCCATTTGAAAGAACAAGGAACAATTACAGGCATCTGAATTAAAGATGAAATTTGGATGGTAGCTGCTGTCCATCATATTTATTGCTTTATCTCCACTGAGTAGATCATTGCTTTGTATCAATAAGCATGTGTTGAATAATCAATTATTATGTATTGAATCAAAGCCTGTTTCTCTACCCTCCAAATTTTAAAAAAGAGAAAATAATAGATTTATTCCATCCTCTTGCCAAATTGTTTGGCATAGATGCAAAGGTGCTTCTATTGCTGGGTCAGCCTGTTGAAATTCCCTCTTTGGTATTCTGTTTTATTCCTGGAGCCTTGTGTTCAGCTAATACCTTCATGGCAGCTTGGAATTCTTCCTTTACTATCATTGGTTCTTGATTGCATATGAGATCTTAAAATATTGATTGTCTACTAATTCTTTTTTATATATGAATCATTTCATGGGGTGTGTGGGGGGGGGGGCTCATACAACTCCCATGGCAATCTGGTCTACTAATTTCTTTTTGCTGCCACTCTGTATATCTTGAACTTCTTCTTTTATGCTTTGGCTTCAGTCAATATTTTGCCCTGGAACTCATGTAGCATTTTCAACTCAAGACTTGAATCTCTCTTCAATTCTTCAGCTTGAAATATGCTGAGAAGAATCTTCCTTTTTAGCTTCTAAAGCTATTTGGATGTTTTCACATTTCATTTTAATATTTTAATTTATCTTAAGATTTACCTTTAAAGTTCCTGTTTAGCGCTTTCATTTCACCATTTCTTCCATTTTGTTTAGCTGCTTTACATTCAAGAGCTATTTTCTGAGTTTCATCTAACATCAATTTTATTATCATTTTCTTTCCCATATCTTTTATGACCTTTTCCTTTTTGCATGTAAAATATTCTTGGGGTCATCACAAAGACCATCAGGTCTCCGAAATTAGTGTTCAATGAGTCAAATCTATTCTTGAGATGTTCTAAAATTTCAGGTGGGATACCCAAAGTTTTGGACTTGTATTAGTTTTCTTAAACTTCAACTTGAACTTACATAAAAGTAATTAATGTTCCAAAGTTAGGTCCTGGTCGGACCTATTCTATTATGCTTCTTCATTACCTCTTTCCACAAATGTATTCCATTTCATTCCTGTGTATTCTGTCTGGTGAAGTCCAAGTGTATAGTAAACATTTTGTGATCAAAATAAAGTATTGTGAAGAAGTCAGTGGTCTTGCAAAATTCTACCATGCAGTCTCCAGGTTCATTTCTCTCACCAAAGACATATTTCCCAATAATATTCCTTCTTGTGTGTTTCCAACTTGCACAGTTCCATTGCCAATAATTATCAATGCCACATGATTGCATGTTGGTCAATTTTTAGACTAAGCAATTTGGCAGAATGCTTCCATTTCTAGCTTTGGTGGTTGGTGTGCAGATTTGAGTAGTGGTTGCATTAGCTGGACTCCATTGCAGGGCTTGTTGCTAGGAGTCACGAAGTCAGTTAGTCCCCCTGTGCATAGCAGAACAAAATGCTGGCCAGTCCTACATAATGTCCACAATTGTTCCTAATCTGAATCCCAATATTGCAGCCACTGGTTAATCCATCTCTTTGAGGGTTTTCCTCCTTATAACTTCCCCTCTACTTTACCCAGTGTGATATCCTTCTCTAGGGATTGGTCTCTACTGACATCTTCAAAGTATGTAAGATAAGTCTTGCCACCGTCATTTCTACACTCTGGTTCTACGTCTTCCAAGCTAGATTTGTTTGTCCTTTGGACAGTCTATGATATGGTCAGTATTCTTGCAGGAATATAGATGTTAATCTATCACAGACATCACTGACCTAAAGATACACCTTCAAATGTCCTCTTTGATGTTGATTGAGATGCCATTGCTCTTGAATGTATCCTTCCCATGATAGAGTGTTTCAAAATGGTCAATACCAGTCTATTACAATTCACTAATGCCAAGAATACTAATCTTTGTGTATTCATTTCATTTTTAATGAATTCCAATTTTCCTAAATTAATATTTTGTGTTTCCCTTTCCAGTTATTAATGGATACCTTCAGCTTTTCTTTGCATTTTTAATAATGTTCAATCAGCAAATGAATGTCCTGACAGTTTTATTTCATTCATTTTATTAAAATAAACTCTACTTCTTTTTTAATCGGATAGTTCTACTAAAACCTGTTCACTATTTCTGACCCTGCTGGTATTTGAAGTACCAGTGACATAGCTTTGAGCATAGCAGAAACATGCAAGTCACCACCTATTGATAGACTCAGAAAAGTGATGGATAGGACAGGATAGAACTGCTTGGTAGACTTACCAAGAATGCTGATCTCCATTGCAATAGGCTGTAACATTTTTCTCTTGTTAAGTAGCTGGGGAGTTTGACCCACTAATATTTCAGTGAGCAGTCAAGTACTTAACCACCCTCATATCTGAGTTCTATATGAAGCTACAAATAAAATAGTCCCTATATTTTGCAAATAGTAATATACATTATTAATTACCACTTAGGCCTCTAATTGAAAACATACTATGATCTCAATAATTAAGGAAAAATACTAGGAAAAAATAACTCCAATACATTAAATAAAAAACAGCAGACAAAATAACAACATGTAATCATAGAAAAATATGTTACAGAGAACCTACTCAACCTAATAAATATAATTTATAAGGAAACAAAATAAAACAAGATTACTAAATCAAATCCAAATCATACAAGTGAGTTGATGCCGATTCACATCAACCCTACAGGACTGTTATTCTTAGTTCTGTGAGATTCCATTATAATAATAGAAAATCTCTCCTTTTTCCTGTGGAACAGCTCATGTTTCTAACCAAGGATCTAGCGGGAAGCATTCCAGTGTATAATAACTATGGCATCTGGGATTCTTTTAAAAAATCCATAGATAGTATTACACTTATAGCAGAAAAATTTTTTAAGTATTTTCCATCAGAAATATTTGTTTGTTAAGTCAGGGTGCTCATTTCTACTTCTTGAAGCTTTTAAAGGTTTAATAATAAGACAAGAAAAAATTCAAACAAATGGTCAAGAAAGAAAAAGGTATCACTACTTGCAGCTAAATTTTGTTTTGTGTGAAAAATGCTAGATATCAACAGAAATATACTAGAATTCAAGTTTTCTATAACAAGTGTGTGTGCTAGCACATCAAAATAAATAAATGTATAAATAGGCAAGTAAATAGTATGTGCATGTGGAACTATGAAAAATGTAAATTAAAATTGTAATAAGACAAGTAAGATTGTAATACTTCCAGCAATAACATTTAATATGGATAAATTTCATATCATGTACTATTGTTGTGGTAATTACATAATCTGGTGTCAACTTGCGAAGTGGTGGAGTCTATCCTGTCAATCAGGTCGCAGTTTTATGACTTCATTTTGAGGCACCATAGAGATAATAGTTCTCTGGAGATCAAACACACTTACACTCTCTGCTTTGAGACTCTCTGCTCATCTTCCTGATGACAAGACCCATGGAGCTAGGCTAGAGACCAGGAGCTGGAGGAGCCAAGTGGAAACTCCTCCCACTGGCCTGTGATCTAACTGCACTTGGGATCATTGCATTTGCTACACATGTCTGAAAAGGAATTTATAGATTGGTATCAGACATATGGACTAATATTGGACTTATAAACTTGATCTGGACTGGGCTGGGATGTTTTCTCAATATACAATTGCTCTTTTATATAAAACTCTTTTATATAAGCATATCAGTATTTCTGGATTTATTTCTCCAGTGTACCCAGACTAACACACTAATTTAATAAAAAAATTTCACTAGATAAAACTTTTAAAATATGAGTAACTGGTGAAGTGAAAAAATCATACTTTAAGAGAAGAGAACTCACATATTTATAATGGACGGCTTCCTAAAATGGATCTACTAGCTCAGAGGAAATAAATATAAGTTGACTGTTTTTTTTGTAGACAATTACCAACTGATCCTAAACTAAATTCAGAAATTCCCAATATATGAACTAGTGTGGTCAATTCAATTTTCAAAAGGGAGAATAAAAGAGAATTCCTTCTCTTATGCTTTATGGCTGATTATGTAGTTACATTGCATAGGGGTCCTGGCAGCATTGTCAAAAAATTTGTAAAAATATGAACAGATAGAAAATTTCCCCCAAATAGCTAGGGGCATATTTATATATCACCGGGTACTGGAAAAAAACTGAAAACACTTCCCTCATAAGGGGAATCATATAGGGATGGTTCTTACCACCATACTTATTTAATATTGTATAGGAAGTACTGTCTGTGATAAAGAAAAGGACTTGCATACTTGTAAGGAAGACACAGCCATTGGATACAGTGTCCATTGGAAGAAATGTCCTGGAATAAAGAAAAGTCATGCACACTGGTAAAGAAGAAATTACCACAGACAACTTTATTCCCTATATAGGGGAAACACTAGAGTCTCCATAATAATGATACTATAACTAATTGAAGTGGATAGCAATTGAATTGTCTTTGCATAATCCCATGGGAAAATATCAGTAAAAATCTATTGGATTCTAATGTCGATAAAAATTTTAAAATATTATGAATTGATGTCATAGCAAAAACTTCTGTCTTGAAAGAAGTACAGTCAGAATGCTCCTTAGAGGTTAGGTTGTCAATGCTCCATCACTTGTTAATAAGAGGAAGCTGTCACTGGAGAAGAACATTATGGTTGGTCAGAAAAAATGAGTTAGACTCTCAATGACTGATATCATAGCATCAATGAGATACCTGCATCTCAATGAAGTCAGACATAGGAATGACTTCAAGGAAGATGAGAATAGGATAGTGTGGAGTCACCTAATCTGGTGTCAATTTAAGGATTAAGAGTGTATAAGTGGAGTCTAGCCTGTCACTCTAGAGGAAGCCCACGAGACCCCTGTGTGGGTATGGCTTTTTCCTGAGAATTCTGGGAAATTCATCCATATTTCCCCCTTGGAGGTGAGACGCTCATTATTCAATTCCTTGGCGACACTTCTTGTGCGACATCTCTGAGGAGAAGACACGTGAAACTACCCTAGTGCTCTGACAAACCACATGGATGCAACCAGACCTCTGAAGCTGGAGTAGCCACAGAGAGACTCCTGCCAGTGCTGAGATGCTTCTCCTACCACTGATTTTGCATCCACTGGCCTCTCACCTTCCTGCATTCAACATCATTGCATATGTTTCATGAACCTGGGGAAGACTTTATAGATTGCTGTCAGATATATGAGCTAATATTGGACTTATGATCTTGGACAGAACTGGGTTCGGATATGTTTCTAATGTGCAGTTGCTCTTGTATATGAACCTCTTTCTATTATGCCAGCTTATGAATTTGTTTCTGTCATCTACCTGGGTGAAGACGGATAACATAGTTTCTATGGGGAATCTCAATGTAGTTATAAGGTGGCTATAAGTTTTACCTGACTAGATGGCACCTAATAACAATGCATAAGAGTAAAATTGGTAAACCACATCAACATGTTCACTAAAACAGTGTTTTTTCCTGCTTGCCATTTGCAACTCAATATCACTGATTAAATATTTTTTAAAAAATCCAGATACGTTGTTTTAACTACAACACTCAAGCTCCTTTGTAATCACTGGAACATGGTGAACTCTGATTACTCATAACAAGAACAAATACCTTGCTTCAATTTCCTCCCATCTGGGTAAAAACATCGTCCTTAAATAATATCATCTCTGATTAGAAAATATTGAGGACCTCTTTTCATCATGCTCTTTTAATGGCATTTTAATTTTCCTTTAAGTCACAGCCAACATTTCTGCTATTCCAGAAACTTTGGAATTTGTATTCCTTTAAAAATATACTGCAAGACAGGTGAGAATTTTCCATGTAAAATTTTGGAAATCAACGACTAAAGGTCAGAATATGACTCTGCAGCTAGCATGTATGATTGAGATTACTGGTGGCTGAACTTACATAACTAAATACTTTTCTTACTAAGGAGTCATTCTTTAACCAGTTTTCTTGTTCGCATCCTTGAAAGTAAGGGCTACTGTTTTTTATTAGTGTTTGTTTCATTTTTGCCTCTCTGGTTGATTGGTTGGTGTGAGATTTTTGTCTGTTAGCTCTGGCTTTGCCTGCCTGCTGTTCTCTGACCCTTCATTATGAATGTGTTAATCCAAGTTGACTAGAGAAACAAATCCAGAGATACTCGTATGTCTGTAAGAGAGAGTTTTATATGCAAGAAGAATTGTATATTAAGAAAACTTCTCAGCCCAGTCCAGATCAAGTCCCTTAGTTCAATATAAGCCCCCAAAGTTTCACAATACTAGTCCATAAGTTCTTAAATAGATTCACATAGCACATGCAATAATTCTGAAAGCAAACAATTATAAACCAGTGGGTGAAAAGTCTTGTGGAAGCATCTCAGCACTGGCATGGCTCTCCATGTGACTCCTTCAGCGCCAGCACTCTCACTGCCATCAACATAGATAGCATCATGTGGCTGTTCAATAAAATGGAAGCAGAGAGTGTGTGTCCCACCTACAGGGAGGAAAAAGGGGTTCTGAGAATGCTCATGAGAAGGCCATGTCTGCACAGAGGCGTTATTGCCTATGACCTGATTGACAGACTAGACTCCGCTCCTTTGCTCAAGTTGACCTGAGATTATGTAGCTGCCAGAAGAAATATCCTATACATGGTGAAGTATCACTATCAATGTTTTCTGAGTGATTGTTTTAAGAAATGCATGAATTAGTGAGTAATAAATTATATTGAGTGAAGAAATAAATAATTTGGTTGCAATACCCTTTGCTCTTCCTCTTTAAGATCTTTGTCCTCAACCTAAATATGTTGAGTAATTCACTTATTTATTTACTTTTTAGTTGATATAAACTTTCTTCACAATCTGCTCCAGCAAGTTGTTACAATTGAATTCCAAATTAGAATGATCTAAATTTTGGGAAGTACTATGTCACATTGAACTTTTACATAATGTCTCTGTATATAATCTCATATCAACTTTGGGGTATTCAGCGTGAAGGTGTGGAGTCTATTCTGTCCATCAGGTCACAGACAAATGCTGCTTCCATGTTGGCCTGGCCTCTTCATGAGGATTCTGGGAGATTCTTCTTTCTTCCTTTGACTTCCTGTTGACCAGAAATGGAAATACTTCCTGAGCCCTGCTTCAGCTTCTCTCTCTCTCTCTCTCTCTCTCTCTCTCTCTCTCTCTCTCTCTCTCTCTGCATTGCCTTCCTGTTTTGGAGCCACACCCAGATAGCTGTAGGAGGCACATGAAGACCTGTGCCAGCACTGAGTTGCTTCCACTATCATTGGATCCACAAGACTTTGCAATCAACAAATTGTGATTTTCCTGCTTTTTGCATCATTACATGTGACCCCGTGAGTCTTTGCATATGACAGCGTGAGTCTTAGCAAGTGTTTTTGGACTAGTATTGGAATTATGGTCTACTATTAGATTTATGGACTTGTTTTGTACAGGGCTGGGACTTTTCTTAATATACAATTATTTTTGATATAAAATTCTTTCTTATACATATATGAGTGTCTCTGCTTTTGTTTTGCTAGACAACCTGGACTAACACAGTCTCCAAATATTTCCACTCAATAGCACTCATCTCTTTATTCTCCTTCACTTCATTAAAAAAGAAGGCAACCCTGACTACTGCGAATTAAACCCACAACTTTCACCTCTGTCAATGGTTTAAAATGTCTGGTTTATTGAACTCCCCCCTCCCCCCAAACAAAACAAAACAGAAACCTCTGCTTCCTCCTGATATGAGGCCTATATAACTTAAACTCTTTGGGAAAAAATTTATTACAGCTCAGTCTTTTGAGCTTTTTTTTGCATTTTTTAAACTCACTGTGTAGATGAGTGTGAGCTTTTAAATGTGAAGGATACAGTGAAGGAATAGAATCAGAATAGAAATTAAGTGAAAAAAGAGAAGGCTTCCAAATAATCTTAATGTACATCAGATATTACTTATGTGTTGTTTTATATAGAAAGAGGTATTTATAAAGAAATGACTTATACTGTTGCATAAATACCAATCCAGTTCAAGTTAAAGTAGTCCACTGATGGCTTCTAAGTTTGTCAGGTGATGTAACAAGAGATGAAGAAACCAGAGTAGGATGACAGCGCAGAGACAAGCAGGAGAGAGTCAGTCAAATGAGTCCACAGTCAGTAGTCGACTGCTGCGCCTGGGATCAGCAAGTGACACACCATGAGGTCACGGAGTCAGATGCAATACTCAACTCCAATAGAAGGGAAGGGCCAAACAGGAGTCAGTTCTCCCAGGTTTTTCTTTTACTAAAATTCTTATGACAGCAAGCAGGTGTCCTCATAGTGCAACACAATTGATCATTTGACGTCCACGCCAACCCTTACCCAGGAATTTCTCTTTGGCACAATCCTTAACCATCATATTGTTGTTGTTGTTGTTGTTGTTGTTAGTAGAAGCCATTGAATCCATTACTATCCATAGTGACCTTATGCATAACAAAAGGAAACTCTGCCCTCTCCTACAACATTTTCATAATTGCTCCTAAGTCTGTGTCCTTTGTTGTAGCCCTAACTATGATAGTAAGCTACAAAGTATTGTTGCAATCAACCAGTTTGACTTCCTCGATCACTCATTCTCAACCTGGGGGTTGTGACCCCTTTGGGGGTTAAACGACCTTTTCATAGGGGTCACCTGACTCATAACATTAGCAAAACTGCAATTATGAAGTAGTAACAAAAATATTGTATGGTGGAGGGGAAGGGCTCACCATAGCATGAAGAACTGTATTAAAGAATGGCAGCATTAGGAAGGTTGAGAACCACTGTCTTAATCATATACAACCTTCCACATCTGACATCAATATAGTCGGCATGATCCCAGTCACATGGTGCAGACTCTAGAATTGACCACATGTTTGGCCACATGGTAGGCTTTAGTTAAACAGAAAATAACTTACATCTCATAATCCATTTTCTCAAATGGCCATGCTAAAAACATGAAATTAGTAATAGAATGAGCAAAAATATAAAGACAAACACAAAAATATAAAGACAAACACACTTAAAATCAAGTGGCTAATAGATCAAATTTGGGGTACAATTAAATTGTGTGAAATAAATGAAAACAATACCACAATATACCAAAATACACAAAACACAGCAAAGAGGTATCAGAAGGCAATTTTTCGCAGTCAATGCACACATTAAAAATAAGTGTTAAGAAAGCAAAATTAACCTCTCAACAGAAGGCCCAACAACTAGAACAAGAGGAAAAATATTACTCTCAACCAGCTTTCTCAACCAGATAAAAGAAACCAGAAAGATTAGAGCAGAAATAAATGAACTGGAACACAGTAAGGTAATGTCAATAACCAGCAAGATAAGAAATTGATTCTTTGAAAGTGTTAACAAAATTGAAAAATGACTGGCAAATGTAATACAGTGTTCCTAACACTGAAATAGTGGGAACTACACAAAATATTGAGATTATTGTCAACCAGAGGGTGACGAGTGAAACTTCTCAGAGATGAGTGGTATGGCAAATATCAAGATATTCCCTCTAAAGTAAAGGACAAGTTATTAACATCTGAGTGCTCCCACTACTAAACACAGAGGCACCTTTGTATGTGGGTGGCAACAAATTCAGTTGTGTTCTTATGGGATATTTTTGGATAAATTAAAATCTGCTAATTTTGAGGCGAACAAAACAACAGGAGGCTGTGCAGTAGGTTCAGGATGTTCTGAAAACTCTGCTGCTACTTGTACTTCATGATTTTGTTGATCAAAGGTGAGAGAGAGAGAGAGATTGTTCAGTGTTGTTGGCAAGCCTCTGTTGCTGAGCCTGTTTGAAGCAATGTTCTGCCGTCCTCTGTAGATAGCTTCTTCCCTTTGGGAAAACAGATTTTGGTTTGTTATTTTTATTTGTTATTTTTCTTTGCTAATAGAGACCGACAACTTAATCTTGCATCACCAAATACTAAGCTGCCCATTATGAATAGTGTGCTGTCTGATCCACAGACTCATCAAATTGGTTATACACAGCACTACTCCATGATCAAATGCAAGTCGTATGTGTCATAACAGGCTTGTGCCTCCACTTGAAAGTTCAAATAAAGAGTGTGAGCATGAAATCCAGATAACCATCGTCTCTATTGTTGTCACATTACCTTCCTTCTCCTAGTCAGCCCCGGTGTCTCATGAGGAGTTTCTTGCAGGGAGCTGATTTGAGAAGAGAAAACTCTTGCCTATTGTGCACATCATTGTGCAGGATAGGTAGTTACCATTCAGAATTGTACAGAGATGGCATTGAGGACACTAACTGGGACATAGGTGATTGCATAATGATCCATGGTTTCTGGCCAGTGGCTTGGTTGGACAGTAGATATTGTGGAGAAATATGATTGAGAAATTGGAGGCAAAAAAAGTGGAGCTTTGGTGCCTCATGTGAATGCTCATCAAAGAGTGAATTTGGCAGAGGAGTATTTTAATATTTGAGTGGATACAGTGACATGCCCAGTGAATACCAGTTAACCTCATCTCTGATAACCCCTATCAATGACTAAATAACAAAATGGCCATGGTGAGAAGACCAACGGATATACATTGACTTAGCAACCTCGATTTCATTTACCCAGAATGATGTAACTACAGCTGATGCAGAGTGATTAGTCTTCCCACAGTGGAGGCTAAACCAGAGTCCTTGATATGACATCATTCTTCGGGCAGACTGGACAGCAACCAGGTGACAGGTTAATTATATTGGATTGTTATAAAAAGGACAATGCATTCTTCTTTCTGGAAAGAAACTTACTATGGATGTAGATTTGCTTTCCTTGCATACTTTATCTATTGTCATGGTATCTTACACATCATAACCTCAAAATAAGGAACTATCTTCACAACAATTGAAGGGCCTGATGCTCATGGGATTCAAAGGTCTTTCTATCCTCCCTATCCAGAAGAAGCTGGCTTCATAAAGCAGTGGAATGGCCCTCCTAAAACACAATTATGGTGCTACTTAGGTGGTAACAGTTTGCAGAATTGTATAATATTCTCCAGGATAATGTAAACCATTGGTTCTCAGCATTCCTAATGCCACAATCCTTCAATTCAGTTCTTCATGTTGTGGTTTCCCATTCCCCCCTCCTCCCTTCTTTTGTTTTTTTGGGGGCATCACTGCTCTCTGGTGGTGGGAGTAGGAGGCCCAGCCCCACTGCTGGAATTGAACCTCCATCCCAGTGGGCTGCAGTCCCGTGCACAACCACTACGCCACCGGGGCTCAGCCCCATAAAATTATTTTCATTGCTACTTCATGACTATAATTTTGTTACCGTTATGGATTGGGCAACCGCTATGACAGGGTTATTCGAGCCCCAAAGGGGTCATGGCCCACAGGTTGAGAACTGCTCCTCTAAACAAAGATCCAATATAAGGTGTTATTTCTAACATAGCCAGAATTCATAATTCCTGGAACCTAAGGATGAAAATAGGAGTGACACCACTCATTGTTAATTTTACTAGTCCACTTACAAAGGTTTTACTTTCTTTCCCACAGCTTTGTACTCTGAAGGTCTAGAGACCTGTATGTTAGAGGGAAAAATACTCCCACAGGAGAAGTTATGATGATTCCACTGAATTAGAAGGTAGGGATGCTCCTTAACCACCTTGAGCTCCTTCCGCCTCTGGAGCAGCAGATGAAAAAGAGTCATTTAATCAGCTTGTTTTATTGATTATGCATGATTTTGAGGTGAAATGAAAGTCCTTCTTGATAACTCCCTCAGAATTGTTGGGTGGGATAATCAATCATGTGTGAAAGAGGATTGGTTAGCTGGGTATAAAAATTTAATTTTTAATAAGCAAGAATGAAGCTTCTTACAACTAAGATAACAGAAGAACCAGGAGTGATCTGTATCTAAGATCCCTCTGTAGAAATCTTGGCAGAGGAGCAGCAATGAGAGCATGAGGCAGAATAGAGGAGCAAATTGAAAACCATGAAGCAAAGAAGCAGGCATCCCCACCCATAAAATGAGTGAAGTTGTAAACACTTGGGGAGGTAACTGCTTGTAGGGTGGAGTGCTCTCTGGCACTAAAAGTTTTTTTATTCTTGCCCAAGTAGGGCAGAGGCAAAGTGACCACATGGCAGAGAGGTTGATTACCAGAAAGAGGTATGTCTGTCAGCATGGCTGAGAAGAAACATTGTGGACAAAATAACTGTATCCTATTAGTTTATCTAGCAAACTCTATCACTGAGCCCTAAGAGACATTGCAATGAATTAGCATACTCAGCAAAAATACTGAGTATTGTGGGAGTGTGGCAGTCACTGATCTGTGTCAATTTCAGCACTGGAAGTCTAGGGGTGGAGTCTAGCCTGTCAATCTGGAGATAGCCAATGAAGCCTCCATATGGGTATGGTTTTCTCCTGAGAATTTTGGGAAGTCTCATGGTATTTCCCAATTGGAGGAGAGAGACTTGACTCAGTCTCTTGGAGATAGTCTACAAATAACACAACTCAGCAGCATGATATACATCCTGAGTCCTGGAGAATGGAGGAGCCAAGGAGAAGCCACATGGGCTTACCCTGATGGGACCAAATCTCTAGGGCTAGAGAAGTCATGTGGAGACTTCTACCAGTGCTGATATGCTTGGGAAGCCATGGGGAGACCCCTACCAATTCTGAGATACTTCTATCGCCACTGGTTACTGCTGATGGATACTGAGCTCTGGAAGTGAGGAGACATGGGGAGACCCCTGCCAGCACTGGGATGCTTCTACTGCCGCTAGACACACAAGACTCCACACTCACTGACCTGTGATTATCCTGGTGTTATTGCATGTGCTTCATGAATCAGAAGGAGACTTTATAGACTGCTATCAGACATATGGGCTAATATCAGACTTATAACCTTGGACTGGACTGGGTTGGGATGATTTCGCAATGTTCTATTCCTCTTGTATATAAACATTTCCCTTATATCCATATGTGTGTTTATGAATTTGTTTCTCTAGTCTACCCAGACTAACACAGGGAGGGACACTTGTCAGAATAATAAAGGTGAGCGTAGTTGAAGAGTAGATGCATGTCATACTTTTGCTTCATAAGGGTCACTCTTGAGCTGACATGGGGATGGATTCTGCCTCTCCTAGGTGTAGCTTCCATAACATTTTCTCTGGATTTTGTAAAGAGGTTTGCACAGGTGTCAAGTTTGGCAAGGGCAGGACTGTAGTGATTAATATGATGTGCCAACTAAACTATGCTACGAATCAGACAGACTGGAGTCACAAATGACCATACCACAGTAGAAAATGCAGCAGAAAATTACTTATTATAATGCATGCATTTCCTTAAAGTGAAGAACCTAGTGAAGGCCAGATCTGAGTAATATTTTAAATTACTGGCTTCTTTAAACTCTTCTGTTACTGTTGTTAGGTGCCATGAATTGGTGCCAGGAAATAAGGATCCTATGCAAAACAGAAATAAGCACTTCCTAATCCCACCCTAGTGTTAAAATTGTTGTTACACTTAAATAGTAGTAACTTTAACAATGGGATGAAGTGCTTAAAAAATCACTGGCACAAGATCAGCTGACTCATGGCTATCCTACTGGACAAGTAGAATAAGCCCTGTGGGTTTTCAAGAATGTAACACTTCCTGAAAGTAGAAAGCTTCATCTTTCTTCTGCCAGTGACTGGTCGTTTGGATCTGCTGACCTGGTCATTAGCAGCACAACACTTAACCACCAGTAAAAATGGCATGCGATTGCACAAGCTCGCAATCCTGAGCACTATCTACTGATTCTGGCTCTGATTTTTGGATTTGCAAACAAGAAATATGACAATTTCAGGAGCATCGGTATTAAGAAATTCATACAAATGGGAAAGTTATAACCATATCTTTTTTTTTAAAGCAACATCTGCATCAAATTATTCAGAGAAAGCATAGCTGGACTCTTATTTTGCCTTTAATGTTTGCAGTAGAAGAGGAGCTCTTGTGAGGTGATGGTCACCCACTTGATCCATAAGGCTAGCAGTTCCAAACGACCAGCAGATCATCTGGGGGAAAAATGAAGCTATCCACTCCCCTAGAGAATATACTCTCAGAAACCCACAGGGTCAATTCTACCCTGTCTTATAGGGTCTTCATTAATTGGAATTAATTCGTAGACAGTGAGTTTGGGGTTTCTTTGCAGTAGTGCATCATTGTTAAAAACAAAACAAAATTTTATAATGATCTCTTTTGGTGTTGTAGAAATTTCAGAAAATTTTATGTAATAGGAGTAAGTCTTAAATGAATAGCTTGAGTATTAGAATATATGTTTGGATGTTTATGAATTACTTTTTTATAAACACCTCTGTAGATATAACTTAGATAGATCTTATCCATAAAGATTATAATATTTTCAAAATATTCTTAAAACACCATATCACACTCAACACTCGTGACCCTGTGTGGTTAGCATTGCACTGCTCAACACAGCTCATGACATATGGAATATTCTGGCCAACTTTCATTTCCCGTACCTCTAGGTGAGACAGGAACTTCTTCTGTAGAACCAGAACCTTCCCTCTAGAAGGTCTTAAGTTTAAAAAATACTGTATATCATTCCTGTCATGCCTTAATAGGCTATAAAGGAGGACTTGTACAATTTAGGAGACTCAATTTAGAGTGCTTAGGCATTCAGTTTGCAAGTCTTAAATCATCTGACCTTTCTGTCTGCCTGCACAACTTTTATGAACAAGTTATGCTAAGCAAAAATCCATACCACTGATCCCTGAGTCCATGTCAATTGTAAAAACACCAGATTGAGAAAATGGATGAATGGTGGAAGGAGAGTAGAAATTTCACAAGTAGAAAAAAGGAAGCAATTAAAGGAATTGAACATGTTTTATTACTTCATACAAACAAAGGATTATAGAGTCGCTTTCTAAATTGAAACAAAATAAGCCCATAAACCTAGCACAAAACCCACTAAAGGAGCTTTGGCAGCACAGATAATTAAGCACTCAAATGTTCACCCAAAAATGGCAGTTTGAATCCGCCCAATGACTCCCTGTGAGACTTAGCACTGAGTTGGGTAAAGCACCTTGGGGCAGAGCCAAGAAAGCCATTGGGGGCCATTCTACTCTGTCCCCTTGTATCACAATGAGTCCAAATTGATTCAATGCCCCCTGACAAGCTATACTAACTCTAGAAATAATCATTAATCAAGAAATGTGTTAAAAAGTCAAAAGTCAGTGTTAAAATAATGTCCTTTATTTTTAATACTTTTATTAAAACAAACAAATGAACAAAACTTCTGACTGACCTTGTAGGACAGGGTGGAATGGTCCCTGTGACTTTCAAAGACTAGGTTGGAAAACAGTTTCTACTTTTTATCCTGTGGAAGATTGGTGGTTTTGAAATACTGACCTTGAGGATTGAAGTCCAACACATCACCACGACATCACCAGGGATCCTAACATATGCTCCTATAGTCAGTCCTTTTTCCTTGCAAAATACAGTTTAGGACTGAAAGTTGCAACTCTTAGGGCCACAAGTGACCAAACATTAATGGAAAGGTGGCTGAGTTCTTGACTGCAAACAGAAGTTCAAGAAAGAAAGTAAATTTGATCAACTATTTCAAAGCCTACCTATGTTGGGTGTGTAATTTCATTCATTCTCAGAAGAAAACTTTCCTTGTCCAAATTGTCTCATCACAGAAGATGACCTAGATTCAATTGCATTACATTAAAAATGCATGACTACTAGACCAAATGCTTGGGGTAAAGTTTTTTGTTCTTGAGGTCAACTAGCAAGGAGAATTCCTGAGTGTTTCAGGCAGACCATTGCCGATATCATATACATGTCAGGGATAATGAGAGGAAAAATCCCCCCCCACTACTAGAGGGACATAAAAATAGCATCAATCTGAGAGTAAGCACATTTCCAATCCTTCCAAAACTTTAATATGTTTCACGATTCACATGCTATCTCCTCATACTCCCATTCTACCTAAACTTATATTTAATCTTTTATGGTGACATGTCTAGCCTTGATATATTTTCCTTGCCTAAAATGAAATTGTAGTCTGATCTAAGTCTCTGAAATTCCCTGTGGAGGAGTGTAGCCTTCCTTTCACTCATACTAATTATATAGTATTTTATAGATTTGACACCCAGTAACTATGTTTTGAATAAATAATCAAAGTGCATGAATTAACTTAAATATTTATTTGAAAGGTAAGGTTTTTATAAAGGGGAAAAAGAAAGAAATAGAAAAATACATATTTCATTCTAAGTCTCCAATAGTAATAGCTGAAAACTGCAGAGAGGAACATATTGGCTCATTATAATACTTTTTCATTATTTCTCATTTTAACACATATGTAACAATTTTATACAAAAAGAAAACATACTAAGATATTAAAAGACCTCAGAGGTCTAGAAGGCAAATCTTAGGCTTAAATTTTCTATCTTCAATCTGTTCTTGATAGTAGACCATGGAATAACCCAAACCCACCCTAATGTACAAACATATAATGAACTAACCTTCTATATTTTCATTAATTCCAGTGAGCTACAGCATTTCTCAGATAATCCTGGTTTTAAATATTCTATAATACTTCCACTGTTGGGATTCTACCATTTTCAAGGATCCATTGTCTAAGGACCCATTGTTAGCTGAGAGACACAGGCTTTCAGAGTAGAGAGAATTCCCAAGGGGAGCAATAGTATTGACTTGTCTGGGGCTGTTTCTCTGAGGCAGGAACCCTGATTGCACAGTGGTTGAGACCTCACCTGATAATCAGAAAGTCAGTGGTTCCAGCCCATTAACTTCTCTATCGGAAAGAACCATGGCAGCCTGCTTTTGTAAAGTTCATGATCTCGGAAACTCTATAGGGGTGGTTCTACTATGCCTTGGAATTGACTCTGTAGCTGTGGGGCTTATTTATTTGGGTCATTTCATGATTCATCTTCTTTATGCACCCTTGAGAGACCAAGTGCTCAAAACTTTATGCCTTTGTAGCAATGTAAACTTGCCTCTTCTACACCACCTTATGTTTCTTATTAAGAAATTTCTTTCTCCCATTATAAGATTTCAAGAGAAAAATGTGCTGTCTTCTTCAATAATATTTTTACAACTCACTTATTGACAATGTCAATGACAATTGACTTTTGCTTTAAGGGATATACTTGGATTATTTTTTGAGAATACACATTCTTGAATTTTGTAACATCACTGAATCTAACAATAGCATGTCCACAAGAATGTAACATTTATATATGCTTTTAGTAGGGATATGAGTAAGGAAAAATTGTTAATATTAATTGATTAAGAGATTTGATTTTCTTACTTCTAGAGATGTGTATGGTAGTTAAGATTACCACTGGGGGGGTAAATCCTATCTTTGCTTGATGATGAACTAGCTTCTTGGGAAAGTTCCTAACTTCTCTGTGCCTCCACTTCCTAATTTATATAACAAAAATCCTAATGATGAATAAGAATCTGTGTTAGAATTATCATTAGGCATTGGGCTAGTGACCACAAGTTTGGCAGTACAAGCCCACCAGCTGTTCCTCAGGAAATAGATGAGATGTTTTATTCAGTAAGTATGTATAGTTTTGGTAACACCAAGGAGAAGATCCAAATTAGAATTATCTTCTCTATAGATGAGATACTATGGCTTCTGCTAGTTGTCACAAAAAGAACCATTTTCAAGGCTCAGCTGCTAATCAGCAAGATCAGCAACTGGAAGCCACCAACCCCTGCTCCTCAGGAGAAAAGACTTTCTGCTCCTATGGAAAGCTAACATCTTGGGAACCCGCAGGGTCAAGTTGTACCATGTCCTGTAGGTTCACGCTAATCCAGGATAAACTGGATGGCAGTGAGTTGTGGGTCAGTAGAGCAGGGCTTTGTAGAATGGCACTGTTGGGTAAGCTGTGGACTGCTAACTGCGAGATCAGTTCAGACGTTCAAACCTTTCAACGGGAGAAGGGTAAGGCTACCTGCTTCTGCAAAGATGTCACCTTGGAAAGCCTACATTGGATCACTATAAGTTGGGGTCTATTCAAAGGTTGTGGGATATAAGATTGGATTTCGACATGTCAGATTAGTTCAATGGCAACAGATTTGCTTTTGTTTAGTGTATCAAACTATCTCACCAGGTTCTTCTTGGAAGAACCTCTGATTGACCAAATATGGTGCTTAATTATTCAAATGACACAAGGACTCCAAAGCAGTGCTTAGCCTATGATAAAGCATTATAAGTGTTATCTCTCGTTGTTGTTGTCATAGCTGTAGTGGTTTTAGGAGACTGCAAATGTTGAGAGACTCCCAGTCTGTTCAAATCTTGTGTTATGATGTTTTGTTGTTGCTGTTTTCAGTTGTTTTGTTGCTGTGAATAAGGCTTCAGGATGGTCTATCACTATTTCAGCTAAAGAGAGAGATCCGGTTGATGGGACAAATTCTAGGTTTATTCTGCAAGGGAAATACAGAAGGGAGTCATGAGATTTGTTACCTCCAAATTTCTTCAAACATAAAGTGAAAGGAAAGCAAGTTATATACCCCAACAGATATGATAAAAGACAAGTTTGGGCATGATAATTGGAAAAAATTAGTGCCCCAAACAATGCAATAAGAATAGGTTTTGCAATGATTACAGGAAACAAGTATCTATACATACATTTCCGTAGGTGATACTGGACCACCGTCCATGAAACTCTCCCATTTCATTGTTTATGTAAACGGGGGAAGCTTTGCGTCTACCTATTTATCTCAGCGACCTTGCTTACCAGCTTCTTGAGTTAAGACACCTGTAGTAGTTAATATTGAAAAGAGTTTTTTACAGGAAAAGAAGGGGCTGGTATATTTTAGATATGCAGCTAGCTCTTAAGTGTCACAGTTCTAGTATATTGATTAATAGCAGGCTAACTCCTTCATCTCCTCTATCATTTTAGCCTCATCAGATTATTAAGTATCTCTCAAGCACCAACTTCCAACATCTTTCCTACAGGAGCATACTTGATCATCATCATCTTTCGGAGACTGCACGGTGAGTGCCTCTTCAGTTCTGCCTCTTCTAAAAGGTCAGCACACTCTCTTTCATACATCTTCATGACCACGGCTCTGCTATTATGGCAGAAAGCTTTACTTAAAGCCTTATAACCAACTCACACCATAACCTTGTCCTGATCTTGGAGAAGGTCCAACTTAGAATGATCTTCGCTCTAGATGGAATAATATTCTTTCTGCTAGTTGTTATAAGAAATGCAGTTATTGTGTTAATGATGGTTATTATTAACTTTTAAGTGTATTCATTTTGTTACATTGTTACATTGTTCAGAGTGGATCTACAGAGTGCTAACATTTGCTACTCAAAACCTGGCTGAAAGCAAATTAATCTGACTCTGAGTTGCACAGAGAATGACAGAAGTTCTGAAAGAGTCTGAATCAACTATCTCGGTACTAAATCTAATATGCTGGCTCCCTATCCAGTGCTCTTTCACTACAACATATTTACTTCATGGCCACCCAAGAAATAGAAAGAAATAATTGTCTAAATGTTCCTTGGGCATCTGGGAGTTTGAAAGCCTTAATGAAAGCCAGGGAGAGACACAGCATATGCTCCAACTAAAGATAGAATACAGGCTCATGTCCACAGCAGGGAAGAAGCATTGGCAAATCCTCTAATTGATCATTTGTGCACACATTTTTCAAGGACAATTTGTTGTTTAGATGGAGACCTCCTGCTAGGTTCAGAGGTGATCCAAAATGAACATATTTGATGAGTCTGACACCCTAGTGGGAATGAAAGACTTGTGGAAGAAATAAGCAGGAGGAGAGCAAGCCTTGTTCTTCAGTGTTTCAAATATGTGAACTCATTGACTTCTTACAGTATCCCTATGTGATAACACTGTTATGTCCCCATTTAGTAGATGGTCAAACAGGAGTACAGAAAAATGTAAGACAATGGAAGTAGGTTACATAACTGACAGAATTTGGTGGAATCACCTATCTACCTATTTCTACAAGTAGGACTCAAAACAAAGACATAGATGGAATATACTGTCAAACTTTAGTAGTTCAGATTTTAGCTAGTACACATTCTTCAGGCTATTTTTATGTTTGTGTGTAGGGGTGCATTGATTTGTTGTTTATTTATTAATTCTTTAATTTGTATGACGGATTGTGCACTTATGGAGTATTTAGAACTGAAGATCCCTCAGGGCAAGTCCACTACCAAATTTAACACACGTGCTAAATAACCCACTGCCAAGGGTCCATTCCAAAGGATAATGACCCTGGAGAACAGAATAGAATTGTCCTGTAGGGTTTTCAAGACTGCTGTCTTGGTGGAAGCAAGCTGTTGTATCTTTCTCCTTCCCGGTGGTCAGTTGAACTAATTAACATTTCATTAAGCAACTGCTTGCTTAACTTTGGCATCACCTGTGAATATTCTGAGGAGAAATTAGTGGGGCGTGGGACTGAGGGGACATATGTAGCTTACCATGTTGGCGGTTGTGATAGTTGCACAATCTGTTGTCAATTTGAGACTTAAGTATGAAGGGGTGGAATTTAGCCTGTCAATCAGGTCGCAGTTTGAGGACCTCATTTGGAGTTGGTAAGAAGATAAATAAGCTAACTGGAAGCAGGACACAGGCTCACTCCCTGTGAGACATTCTTGTTGACATGCCACATGGAGGCATTCTGATGACAGCCTGAGCCTTGCAGCTGGAGGAGCCACATGGAGACCCATGCCAGCCCTGAGATGCTGCCATCACCCCTGGAATCACAAGACCTTCCACCCACTGGGCTGTGTTTTTCCTGCATTTGCATCATTGCATGACTGAGCAAATACAAAGAGGAATTTATGGACTAATATCGACATATAGAGTAATATTGAACTAATGGACTTGATTTGGACTAGGTTAGGATGTCTTCTCAATCTGTAATTGCTCTTTAATATAAAACTCTTTCTTATACATATACAGGTCTCTCTGGATTGGCTTCTCTAGTCTACCTGGGCTAACACATTAGTAAAAGAGGAAACAGAGAGCTCAAAAGCAAAGAGAGGGCCAAGTGGCCCAGCAGGAACCACTTGAAGTGGCAGGATGTTTAGAAGGATATTTCCATAGCATGGGATAATGTAAAATCTTTGAGCAAGTTTATGATTAGACATAAGAAATGTGACCAGACTTGCAGTTAGTCCTTTGATAACTTGGAAACGCAGACAGGTCATGGAGCCTACATATGATAAAAATACCAAGACAGAGCTCTTTTGAAGGCAAGTCACTAGAGAGCCCACATGCTTTGTCAGGCCCTTTTCTTAACTTTCTTCATAAATTGTGCTTTCTGCCTGTGGTCTGTGAGTCCATTCTTCTGTTCATGAGTACAAGAATCCCTGGACACATCAAAGTAGTAAAACAGTATAGTCCTTCAGTTAAAAAAATCATATCCCATATTTCTGTTTTGCATTTAAGAAAGAAACAGAGCACTTGCAGAGGTCTAAACATAGGTATGTCCATACATACATACATATAACTATGTAATACAAGGTGGGGATGTATTTAAGAACGTATCTATAGGCCAAGTACTATAATAGCAAAGTGGACCATGGGCCCTCACCCTGGTGCTCCTTCAATGCAAGAATGCTTTGTTCTATGAATCTGGTATTCCTCGAGGCTCACTGGCCTAACACGATCACTGTAGTAAAATGGGTGCACAAGCAAATGTGGTGAAAAAAGCTGATGGTGCTCAGCCATCATAGGATGTATCGGCTGGGGTCTTAAAAGCCTGAAGATAAACAATAGACCATTTACTTGGGAAGAGACCACACCCACACAGAAGAAACATAACAGCCAGCGGGGTCACATGGTGGTAGAAGGTCTAGGCAAAGCACACATATAACTGTGCTCATTGAAGACATGTGTAGACCATATGTGTAGCCATAGAAGAAGCTCATTTGCCTGTGCGATCATGAGGTGCTGAAACAATCTGGCATCAACCATCAAAGAACAAAAACTAAAATCAGTGGACCAATTGACTCCCGATATCGCTGAAGACAAATGGATACAGAGGCAAACAGAGTAGGAGAAACGACAGTATCCAGCTACCAAATGATTGAATGTCTGGACTCTCAAAGACTTGGAGATAATCGAGTCATCATTCAGCATAGAAACAGCAAAGTCCACATGGAAGAAGCACACCAGCATGTGTGATCAAGAGGGGCTGAAGGGAGCAGGTATCGAGCATCAAAGAACAAGAATCTCATCATTACGAATGAGGGGGAGAACAGGATGGGGACCTAAGGCCCACTGGTGGGTAATTGGTCATCCCTTTACACAGTAGTCATGGGGAGGAGACAGACCAGTTGAGGGGCAGCCATGCAGTGATGATGCATGCAAATTTCCTTTAGTTCCTAAAGCCTTCCTCCCCCAACCATCATGGTCCCAGCTCTACCTCACAAATCCAGATGGACTGGAGAGGGTTTACTAGTACAGAGGGGAGCTGGGGATGTGGGGAGACCAAGATGGTTGAGTCCCTTCCACCTGGTGGTTGGATTGGAGCTGCTGAAGGGGTGGAGAGAGGGTGGGGTGGAGGGAATGCAAGGGTTAATCCCCTCTGACCAAGGATGAGGAATATGAAGAGCCTTGCAGAGGACATTGCAAAGTGAATCATTGAAATGCAGTGATTTAAAAACTTGTCATTTGATTTCTCTTTTTACCCATTTTATATTTGGTCCAGGTTTTTTAATGTTTTCTACTTCCTTTTCTATTAAGGGTTGCCTCTTCTTTATTTTATTATTGTTGTTAGGTTTTTTTTGGTATGTTTTTGCTTTCATCTCTAATTATTGTTTTTCTGTATACAAAATCTAGTATAGTACATTGTTAGAGACAATAACTGAACTAATAGTTTTTTGGTGGTATGGCAGAGGAAGTTGGGGGGGAATAGGACGTTAATAACAACAAAAACAAGAAAGAAGAAATTGTTCTAAAATTGTCTGTGGTAATGATCATAACACTCATAACTGTTGAATTGCATGCTATATGGATTATGTGCCAATAAAATCTTTGTTAAAAAAAAAGAAAGAAACACAACTCTGGAAGGTGGACAATTTTTGCAGAATTCCATGATTTGTTAATGTCGTTATGTCTTTCTTAGCCTTCAACTATACCAAGAACAATTGCAAGTATGACACAATGAAAAGAAAAGTCTTCTTATTTGGTTTGATATGAAAAATGGTCATGAGTTAAGATGGATTACTGAGGACATGCCTTCTATTGCTCTTAGTAGACCATACCCTAGTTTCAACTACCTTGAATGAGTGAAACAGACCCTTTTCACAGATTATTTATTTTTCTCTCCCCCACCCCTTTCTTTCTTTAAAATAGTAGCCAGACTTTAGTGCCTCTGGTTTAAAATAAAATCATGGGATGAATAGAGATAATACAATACAGAACCATTTATGCCACATGAAGTTCAGGAGTTGAGAAGTATCTGCCCAAACCAAATCTCAAACCTTCCAGAAGACTCCAACTCACAGTGACCTTATAGGACATAACAGAAGTCCTCTCTTGGGTTTCTGAGATTGTAAAATCGTATGAGAACAGACAGCCGTGTCTTTCTCTTTAGGAGAAGCAGGATATTTGAACTGTTGAACTTGCAATGAGCAGTACAATTTATAATCTGCTCTGTAGTTATGAGATACCATGATTGGGAAGCATAATGGAATATGGAAAACAATCTGTCAGCATTTCCAGGGAATGACTCTAGGAAGATATCCAGTGAGTATTGAAGGCGCCCACCAGTTGATTTCCAGGTCTTCGCTCATTCATACTGAGGTGGTCTATTGTCCAATGACTTGCTGACCAGATATGGCCAATGGCAACCCCACAATCTTCTTTTATGGGCTCTGAATCCCATTCTTGGAAAGAAGTTTCTCTCCTCTTTTTTACGTTTGTATTTTCCTTGGTACTTTCCCTCAGTAATACGATGTTTTGTCATCCTATAACAGTCATAAACCAGAATATAGATTAGTTATATTAATTACCCTGTTTCAATTACTGTATTGTTTTCCTCTTTTGGTTGGACTCTGACTACTTCAAAACCATAGAATGGAGGTTAGCAATCCATTCGAGCTAAGAGCTGCCAGGGCTATTAATTGGGGGAAATATAGGAGACTCCCAGAATGTGAAGGAACTTCAAGGGGAGGAAGACAGGTATTTAAAATTTAAAGCTCTTTTGAAGCAGATAAAAGTCATTAGAGTGAGTTGGAGAAGCCTTTAACCAGATCTGAGAGGGTTACAGTTGGAAGCAGCTAAGCCTTAGCAAACAGATGGCTGAACTCCAACAACAATCAAGCTTTCTCCTACTGACTGTTGTGTGGTGCTAAGGTGCCCTTGAGTCAACTCCGACCCTGTGGGACTTTATGTGTAGCAAAACAACGCATTGCCATGGCCTGCACCATCATTACAGTTGTTATGCTTGGGCCCATTGACAGTGCCACTGCATGGTACCTTCCAGCCTGAGCTACTCAGCTCATGCCATCATATCAGACAATGTTCTGCTGCTTTTCACAAGATTTTCCGTGACTAAGATCTCAGATGTGGGTAACCTCTCCCTTCTTTTTTGTCTGTTCATATTCTGACTGTTCCACGGAAACCAGCCTCATGGACTTTTGCATAGTTCCTGGCATCACAACCCCACCAAGACACCACTGTATGGCAAACTGACAGATAATTGTAAATTATGATTGTGGAACTCCAAGCATTTATGAGAGACAGACATAACTAGAAGAGCAATTAACAATATCTAAGACTCTGAGATTAATAACACAAACTACATCCTGATCAGCAGAATCTTGGGACTCTGATTCATATACCACTAATGTTCTAGTTGCTCTTGCTGTTTAATTATTTACTTTATATGTAGAATACTATATAAGTCAGTTGAATAGACCAACAAACTCATAGACACTCATGTGTATAAGAAAAAGCTTTATACAAAAGAGATATTATATATTGAGAAAGCATCCTGGTCAAGTCCAGATAAAGATCATAAGTCCTATATTAGCCCATGTGTCTACCAGTCTATACATTCATCTTCAGACTCATACAGCACATGGCAATGCAGAAAGATCATAGGCCAAGAGGTGGAAAGTATTGTGAATCCAGTGACAGTGGAAGCATCCCAGTGCTGGCATGGGTCTCCACATGGACCCTCCAGCTCCCAGGCTCCTTCCATCAGCGTAGCTCCATGTGGCATATCAGCAGGAAGATGAAGCAGGGTGTCTGAATGTAGAGGTCAGTGAGCTATTTCTCTCCTACATGCCTTCAAATGAGGTCATCAAGCTGTCACCCAAATGACAGGCTTTGCTCCACCCCTGCACTATTAATAGTCTCAAGTTGACACCAGATGATGTAATTCCCACAGATTGCTCTTTCAAGCATATGATGCCCATGACAACAATCTTACTCCAGTAATAAGGCAGAGCTCTTATGATTTTAGATATGCCAAAGGAAGATAACTGAGTGAAAGATGGGACCCATAATACTTATATGAAATGAAAAATCAGATTATATAGTTACATACTAGGAGAAATGTTGCCTGCAGAAGACTAGCTTACTGAGGACATTCATAATTAAATTGAACACATTTGCTTCTTGGAAGTACTCCTATTGCTGGTTTGAATGTCAACTAGAGGAAAGCACTCTAAAGCTACCCATGTGTGGATTTGTAAAGTGTTAACTCTCTGAGCTTCATTTGAAATGGAATAAGTGAACATCAAGCAGCTGAGAAAATAAAGAAATAGATTTTAATGGATCCTTTCTATCTCGAGTAAAACATTCTTTCATGGCCCTTTCAAAGGTTTATGCTTTAATTTGAAAAGCAGTGTCCTTTACCATCATAAATTTTCACAGAGACTCAAAAGGAACTCAGAAAACATCAGCTTTTATATATGATTTCATGGTGTCTTTTACGTGTGTGGTGGATGTCGATAAATGCTTAGGAATTTTTGAAGCTATGATTTGTGTCAGAAGATATACTGTTCCCCTCACCGATCTCATTCTGACTGTTCAAATGCTTGTCAACAAGTGATCAAAAATAACCTAGATACTAAGTTTCCAGTGAATTACTCCACAGGATATGTATTTTGTACAAAAAGTCACTGTGTTTATGCTTTATTACTGATCCTTTGCTTTGCTTTTTTTTAATGTTATTTTCCTTTTTCTTTTTTTAAACAACATTAAACCGCATGCCAAGATATCCGGGGTCCTATCTCCGCTCTCCCTCTAATTTTTTCCACAACTTTAGCAGTCATATTGTGCTCTAAGACCTGGTTTCCTTGATGAAAAATGTGGACAGCCTGTTATCTTCATAGAGTCTCAGGTAGGAAAACCTTTAGAAAAGTTGAGTGTTATGAACTATGTTAGTCCAGGTAAACTAGAGAAACAAATTCAAAGACATGCATATGAATATGAGAGTATGGTTTATGTACAAGAAGAGACATTAAGAAAGCATCCCAACCCAGTCTAGTTCAAAGTCATAAGTCTGATATGAGCCCATATGCCCGATACTAGTTTATAATGTCTCCTTCCAACTCACAAAGTCACAGGCCAGTGGGTGCAAAATCTAGGCGCTGGAAGGGGTCTCCCCATGGCTCCTCATTTCCAGGGCTCGGGGTCCATCAACAGCATCCAGTGGTGGTAGAGTCAACTCAGTGCTGGCAGGGTTCTCCACATGGCTTCTCCAGCTTTAGAGGTATGGTTCCATCAGGGTGAGGCCATGTGGCTTCTCCTACGGCTTCCTAAACTTCTTGGATGCCGCCATCTTGTCTGTAATTCATCATCTCTGAGACTAATTCCCAACAACTGCGGAGATAGTTTCTCATTTCCATGAGGGAAATATCACGAGATTTCCCAGAAGTCCTAGGAGAAAGCCATGCCCACATGGAGGTCTCATTGGCTACTCAATGGTTATCTCCAGATTAACAGGCTAGACTCTACTCCTACTTCTCAAGCATGAAATTAACATAAGCACAGACCACCGCATGAACCTTGTGACCACTACCCTGATCTAGTAAAGATAAGTAAAAAAGAAAATCATTTACTCATACATGAAGACCTACCTCATTGCAGGTCAATTACAAAAGATTTTCACTATTAAGAGGCAAGGCTGATTTGGGGGGAGAGAGAGAGCACTTACATGTTTATATGCACACAGTTATAATGCTCCATATATACTTGGATAGTGGGAGGAGCTATTGACCATGCATCAGGAGACATGTGCTCTGAGCTGCTCCTTTCACTGACCAGTAGAATCTTGGGTTCTCGCACGCACCTTGGAGGTGACTGTATGATTATAGGCAGCTTGGCTTGTGTACTGCCCTGTGTGCCCAGTGCCTTGTGTTGTTTACATGTAGACTGGTACATGTGGAGTCTCACCTTGAGTTCACTCTCTGACACTCTGCTTTCTACAGAATGGTCCCTGTAATGGCAGATTATGGCAAACTTGTCCCTCTCTTCACCACTATCCTTCTTTCAGAGGAAAAGTCCTTTTGACCACCTCTGTTATGAGTGACGCGATCAATAATTACTTAACACTCTAAGACATGTTTTAAATGCTCGGTTTATTCTCTGCAAACACTCACCAAACAATCCAAATAATTCTTAACATCAACTAGATAGCAGAATATGAGAACAAGAATCACATGTTATTCTTCTAATATCATAGTCCCAATAAGCACTGCCTTCATTGATGCACTCACAAGGATAAAGTAGGAGAGAATTGGAGTTGTTGAATTCCTGGATCTGAGCTCTCTAAAAAGGGCAGTTCTAACTTCTGTTTATATAATAAATTCAGTTGATCCTTTGACATCATTGGAACTTCAGTGGCCTCCTGCCAGTCCTTATCAGGGTTCCCCACATTTTTGTGATTGCCCTTCCTGACCATCTCCTACTTCTGATTTCCTGTTGCTTTGGAGTGGGTTAAAGGGTGACATTTTCCTTCTTCAAAAAATGAAGTTTCTCATGCTGTTTTCTATAATGTCACTCAATCGTCTTGCAAGGTAACTCAATATCATGCAAGGAAGTTCTATGATGCTTTCCTCACACTTCATACCTTTACATGTGTGAGGAAGTTTAGGGGGAAAGTACAAATGACATAGAATTCGTGCCATAAAGGTGAGAGCTGGACTTTGTTTTATGGGGTTTTCAAAAACTGATTTCTTGGAATGAGATCATCAGACTGCTCTTCCAGGTTCCTCTGTGTGCCCAGAAACTTCTCTCTTTGGGGAGAGCAGTCAAAGGCATAGACCTGTTTTGATTATACAAGACTTTTTGGGGTCCTTTTGGGATATTGTATCTCCAGGCCTTGTCATCATATATAATGCACTATGATTATAGCTGTGCTTGCTTGATTCCTTGGTGGATCTTCCCGACTCTGTTAATGCTGCCCCAGTAATAGGGATGACTCAGTCCAACCTCAAAATTGTCTCTGACTCTGAGTGACCCTGCATAGAATAGAATGAAACGTAACCCTGCGCCATCCTCACCATTAGAGTCAGCGTGGTCTAGTGGGTGACAAGTTTGACTGTCAACCACAAGGTCAATAGTTCAAAACCACTGGCTTTTCCACGGAGAAAAGCTAAAACTTTCTACTCTTGTAAGAAATTGCAGTCTTAGAAACCTACAGGGAAAGTTCTACCCTGCTATATGGGGTCATTCTGAACCAGAACTGACTTGATGATAGTGCATTTGGTTTTTCAGCTTTGTTGTTGTTTTTGTTTCTGCTTTTTTTTGTTTGTTGCTTTTTGTTTAATTTGTAAGATAGTTAAAAGATAATCAAGGAATACATTCTGTATTTTGAGCTGCTGGTATAGCCAAGTTAATTATGACATATAGCAACCTTATTTACCACAGAAGGCAGTAAGTTCAATGTCAGGCCTGAATAATGATTACGGACCCTTGTCTCAGGGTTCTCACAAGTCTTTGTCAAATCATTAAGTCTGGCCATTGCAACCATCTGAGTTTGTTGCCCATGTATCTGCCAATCTATGCAGGTGACATTTGTGATCTCTTTCAGAGTGGTCAGCAGATGGTGCAGAGCACCATTTAGTTCTTGTCTCAGGGTCATAAATGCTGAGGTTTTCTGGGTTTATAAGTCTACTGGGGCCAATTATTTCCACACATCACTGCTTTTTGTCATTATTGTTGCTCTTTACTATAGATAGAGGAGACAACCTTACATTGCTGCTAGAAAACTTCTAAGACTCCAGCTATGACCTACCAAGGCGAGATGTAGAATATTGTCATTGTGGACCGTGTTATGCCAATTAATATTGGTGTAGCCTGCGTCTAAGCCTCTAGAAATAGAGATTTATTCCCTCAGTGTGCTTGGTTATGACTGAGAAGTTAGCTCACTGTGTTTCCTCTTTAATATACATGGAAATATTTACAGCACTACAAATAGGCATGTAGAAAATTTTATAAACTACATATCATTCAGCAACTCTCTTTTGCATATGGGCATTTTATGATATTGAAAGCTTCAAAGTTAGGAGGGACACAAGAAGTCATCTAGTTTACCTCTTCATAAAGAAGAGGAATGTCTTCTATATATCATTTTATATAGATGGAAATGAAGGTCTTGAAAAGAGAAATAATTCAAGTTCACATAAAAATGCAGAAATTGAACTGCTCTCACGGTAATAATTCTCTTGACTTGTTAGGGGTCCAATGATTCTGTTTATACATCCCAGGGTCAGGGAGTATTCTAAGATCACATTATCAATTATAGTTGGTGCCAAGGTTAAAGGTCAACTAAATGGACTGGACTTTACCTTAAACAAACTTCTTCATATGAAAGGAATTGATATACTCCTTTGGATTTTAAGCCATAATGTCTTATTGAGAAAAGAAGAGGAAGACTTCTACCCCACTGTGGTTTATTTGAAAGTCATTGGACATCAGTTCAAATTTCTTGCTTTTGAGGCTGCCTAATAAGAAGTTTCAGACGACCTTATATTTGCTACTTTCATATTTCATCTGCTTTTTAAGACATGTCTGCAGACATAGTTCTGCTGTAGAGAATAATTGTTATTGAATTATGTGTCTAACCCTTATTGTTTTATTAAATAAGATTCAGTCACTTGAGTTTTTAATATACATAAGTGAGCACCCCATGTGTTTCATTCTGCAACTTTTCCCATATGTTGATATGCCCCTTATCATAATAGTATTCTAAACCCTGTATCATTGACCAGGGTAATGATACTATTATCATTAAGTCCAAGTCCCCATGGAGGTTATTTATACTATCTCTAAAAGAATCTAGTAATGTTGTCACAAAAGTGGAACAAGAGTACATATAGATGGAATATATATTAATGGATACTGAGTTCACACACAGCTGTAAATCCTAGCCTGAGGACAATCAGTTTTTATTTATTTATTTTTCTTTATTTCCCTAACCCTAGCCCTAGCCCTAGCCCTAGCCCTGGACAATCAGCTTTTATCCTGCAGCTTTGCACAATATTTTCATAAAGAAATCACAGAAGATATGGGTGCATACTCTAGCGAGGTGAGATGAAGAAATCAGAAGATTCCTGGCTATCAGAAAGAGGAGCATCTGATGTCAGCTTGTCTTAAAGCAAGCAGCCATCTACGTACAGTATCATCAAAATGCACACAGAGTGAGCATATCAGCCTGTGTCATCCAAGAATTGTAAATAATAAGATCCAAAAATCAGTGGAAGGAATTGCATGGGAGCTTAAGTTCTGAGCACCCAGTTTACAGAAGGCTGTTGAGCGCAGAGAAGGTCCCAAACCCATTTGCAAACTTTTCACAAGGGTTAAACCCCCATTGACCAGAGATGAGAATACCATTGCCCTTAGACAAACTGCACCAGAGAGTGAATTAATGCAGATATTACTCCAAACCAAATTCACTACCATCAAGTCTATTTCAACTCACGGAAAACTTATAGGACCAAATAAAACCACATCTGTGGATTCCTGAAACTGTACATCTTTACTGGAGTAGGGAAGTTGAAAGTCTCATCTTTCTCCTGGAGTGTAGCAGCTGGTTTTGAACTGCTCATCTTGTGGTTAGCAGCCCAATTCTTCACCTACTTCACCATCAAAACTCCTAAAGCAGACATAGTCAGGGTAGATTTTAACACCTTACCATTTGTTTTCCATCTCAACTCATTTTTAAGTTTTTATTATGTGTGCATTCTTTCAGATTGAGGTCTTTCTGTGTTTTAGTTTATTCTCATTATTTTTGTATGCAGAACATAATTTCATAATGTTTTATCAGGAGCAGTTAGGATAAGGTGAGTGGGCAACTAATAATGAGTATGAAAATATTCTAAAATGCATTATCATGATGATTGTACAACTCACTTTAATAGAGTCAAACAAACAAACAAAAAGATTCAAGCCACTGAATTGTACAGTACCTGACATATGCCAAAATGGCTAAAGCTAAAGATGAACGATCTCCTAAGAATATATTTCATGTTTTTGAATTTTCAATATCTCCCCCCTTTATTAATTGGCTCCTATTTCCAAATTGCATTTTACCTTAAAATGTAAGATAGTAACTTTTTTTCAATCACCTATGAGACATAGGGTATGTTAGAACCAGAAAGAAAAAAATATAAGAAGATAAGATACCAAAAGCCAAGACAATTAACCTCAGTTTACCCCTAGCTTCATATACTTTACCTGTCTTAATTTCCTCGGACTGTTCTAACAATTGTACCACAAATGGGTGACTTTAAAGTACATGATTTATTTTCTTTCAGTTTTGAAAATGAAGAGTCCAAGTTCTATGTGATCAAGATTCTCTTCCATGCTTGTTTACTGGGGTAATTTGTGGCATTCCTTGTGACAGATATAGTCACATGGCATCTGTCATTCTATTTGTATACATTTGTCTCTTTTGGGGTGCTTGTTTGTTTTTATTGAAGGACACTACTTAGATGTGATTTGATTTGGGAACCATCTACTCTGTTATGATCTCATTAACAAAACAAAAAGCTTTTTAAATAGGGTCATATTCCCACAAACAGAAATGAGTATTTCAATATGACTTTTTTAGGGTACTCAATTCAAATCATGTTTCCTCTAGGTCCCAGCTTTCTGCTATCTTGGACTATTAAACTGTTCATTATAACAAAAATAGAAAACCTCCAATAAAATTCTGTAAATAAAGTGGGAAACCAAATGTCAGCCTTGGAACAACATGATCATTATCTACTAGAATATAGTAATAGTAATAATAATAATAATAGGGTCAATTCTTACTATTGCTTTTTTAATGAAAATTTACTTTCATAATTTATGTTCCAAGTTATGTGCTAGATTAGAAACATATTTAGCCACAGTTTGACTCTGTGCATTGTATGCCTGCATACTATTCTACCCTACAAATTAGAAAGCCAGACTTCCAGTCTTAGAAGAAAAAAAAACTAGTATAGTCTGCTTTTTTGGTTTGATTTCATTCATCCAAACCCAGGGTACCTCATCTAGCCTAGGTCCTCTGGTATATTCTTTCACATAACTTTTATCTACTTGTAATGTTCACTACATTTGTATTATTAGTTCAGGGTCTATCTTCTCTAGTGAGCTACTGAAGATGATGGAATGGGGCATTATGTTCAATATGTTAGTCCAGGTAGGCTAGAGGAAAAAAATCAAGGACATGCATATCAATATAAGGAAAGGGTTTATATACAAAAGGAATGGGACATGGAGAAAGCATCCCAGCCCAGTCCACTCCAAAGTCATAAGTCCAATATTAACCCATATGCCCGAAATCAGTCTATAAAGTCTCCTTCCAACTCACAAAGTCACAGGTCGGTGGGTGCAGAATCCCAAATTCACAGGTCAGTGGGTGCCCTGCCAGTACCTCGCCTCCAGGGCTCAGGGTCCATCAACAGCAGAAGCAACTCATTGCTGGCAGAGGTCTCTATCTGGCCGCCCCAGCTTCAGAGGTCTGGCTCCATCAGGGCAAAGCTGTGTGGTCTCTCCACCAGCTCCTCCAGCTTCTCGAACACTGCCAGCTTGTCTTGTCCATGATTAATCATCTCTGAGACTAACTCCCAACAACTGAGGGAGATAACTTCTCATCTTCACGAGGGAAAAATCACAAGATTTCCCAGGAGTCTCAGGTGAAAGCCATGCCCACATAGAAGCCTCATTGGCTACTCAATGGCTATCTCCAGATAAACAGGCTAGACTCCACCCCTACATTTCAATCATAAAATTAACATAAGTTCCTCCACTTTTCTTAGCCCTCAAACTTAAACAGTGGTCTGGGTGGCTTAAAGAAAAAAGGGAGGAAAGTGAAACTGAAATGGACTTGAAGTCTTGTGACAAACAAGTTCACGTCAAACAATAAACACCCCCCCCCAAAAAAATTTAACATAAGCACATGGCTGCCACACTAGATTTGCTTCTTAATCCATATTTAGCACAGTGTCTGGCACTCGTTAAATGGATATTTGACAGGTGTGGATATATATTGATTTTCCCAAAGATCTTGATGAGCTTATGGTACGAGACACTCATGTGAATATAGGCTTCCTAAGGTATAATAGTCAAGATAAAATTCTCATATAGTTAGTGATGAAAGGGCAAAGTCTATACAGTGACTGTAAGATGAGAGCCTACTCGATGAGATCAGTAAAAAACAGCAACGATGTTTCTCCTTGATGTAAATCTAGAAGAGTGTTCAGCATCGTCGAGAGTGACAATGACTATAAAGTCTTCCCATCAGAACAAGTTCTGTGAATTGAGGTGCCACCATAAAGGGGAACTGATATATTGAGGGACTAAGCAGGTGAGAGGAGCTATTAAGGTTTATTAAAAAGCAGAGAGTTGGGTATGATGAAGCTAAAAACGAGACAGCTACTAATTCTAAGAAAAAAATATCAGCGAATGCTTCTACTGATGATACCATAGGAGAAGTCTCTAGGAGAAAGGCAATCCATAGGATAAGAATAACACAGCTAAAAAATAGTCCCATGGTGATGAGATTGAATTCAACTAAGTTACATCGCTGGTTTGGTGGATAGAATGAAAATTAAACTTGGAGAATGACTATCAGAGATTGTTTATGGAGTGTGTCCCTTTAAGACGTATTATGTGTGGTAGACAAGAGATATTTGAGGTTAGGGAACAATAATGGAAGAGAGTTACTGCTCCACCCCGAGGGCCTGAAGCCTTGTCTGTGGCAGAATGACACCGAGGAGCATGCAGCATTACCTTAAGTAACAGTGGAACAGGGAGACATGGAGAAGAGTAAAAAGCAGGCACATTTGGGAGAAACATATGTTTGAGATTTATAAAAAAAACAGTACTATATTTCTTTTTGTAAATATAGTCTATTCACAATATATATTCTGAATATTTACTATCTTCCAGCCTATGTTTATAAAAATGATTTAACTATCATCATTTTATTTGGAATTCTTAAGGATAATCTTCTATTCACCCATAATTCAATTAGACACATAATTCAATTACTGCCACCATAATTTTTAAAGCATTTTCTTTTTTCTTGAACTGGTTCATATCAGCTATGCTTTATCCTTTCCCTCCCACAAAAACACGACTTTTATATTATGAATAGTTATTATTGTTTGTGATAGGTAGGTTGGTTGTGCCAACATGGCCAAAGAAGATATATAAATGGCTCGGTGAGCCCCGCCCTTTCTCTCTTGATCTTGGATTTTTAGACTAACCAGCTGCCTTGTTTTGTCCTGTGCCATGATTTCCAAGCTACACTACCTATGGGACATCTAATCTGTGCACTGTGTTGCTGTGAATTGAGGTTCCTTCAAGCCTTGCATCACCACACACCTGGTATATACATCTTGAGCTGGGGACTCTCAGACTCTGTCATCGGGCTATTAGTGAACTGCCTTATTGTTTGCTGCTTGTGGCCAGATAGTCTGAATTGCTCTACAAAGGACTGCTCAGTGGCCCTCCAGACACGAAAGACTGCCAGTGTTCTCAATGATTCACCCAAGTGAGTTGCACCAAGCCATTTGTACTTCTTTATATATTAATTAACTGTTTATTTCTTATGTTAGATTTCTTTATATATAAATATAGAGAGAGAATTATGAGTGCTGTGGTTTTGTTTCTCTAGAGAATCCTAACACACTGTTATTTGCCATATCTTACACCACCCACTGTGTGTGTTCTCCTACAATTCTGTTATTCCTCCCTCTTGAGTGGGGTTATGCAGTCATCTTTGCTATAGGTTCCCCCTTCTCCCATCCCCTTCACTTCTCATACCTCCAGGGAATCATTACCATTTCTGATGGGTTTATCTATCTTGGATTTCATGCCTCAAATGATCTTCATGATACAAATAAATATTTGCAGGTCTAACAAGCATAATGAAGTAAAACTGGGATCATGACAGTAGGGGGAAGAAGTATTAAAGAACTTGAGTTTAGTTGTGTGTCTCATCAGTGCTATACTGCACCCTGGGTATCTCTTTCCTCCCATAGGGCACTTCTGTGAAGAACTGTCCAAGAATCTCACAGGTGGGTTTTGGGTCTCCACTTTGTCTAGTGTTATTCACATCAATTGGATTATTTGTTTTTGAACTTCTGATACCCATTCCGGTTGATATCTCATGATCACACAGGCTGATGCACCTCTTCCATGTGGACTTCGTTGCTCTCAAGTCAGTTGGCCACTTGTTTAACTACAATCCTTTAAGGCACCAGATGCTCTATATTTGGATGAAACACATAACTATAATATGTACAGTACACAAATGATATATGCACATGTATAAATATGCATATGCACCATAAAATATGCACTGACTGATATACCTATATATGCTTATATATTCTTATCTATATTTATACCTATATGTATATGATTATTATATTCTAGTTCTTTCCTCTTTTTCTTTTCCTGCCTCAATATTATGTTTACCCATCATTCACTTCCAGTTATTCCTTTCAGATATAATTCAATTGGCCAAACATATCCTGACTGATATAACCTTCGTCCTGTCATATTTATATCCATATTTATATTATATGCTACTCTCTAGTTCCTGTCATTATTGGCCCCTCACCCCTTCCCACACCTCCTCCTCTCCTATGGCCTTCAACTTCCAAACTTTGGTGCCATTGCTGCTTCCTTGGGATTGTTTTTCCTGTCCATAATATAGAGTTAGACACCACAGAGAAAAAAAAAGTCAATAATCTTCTTACTGTTTTTGAGGGGAATAATGTCTTGAATTTCATGTATTGAAAAATCTTGGTTTTACCTATATACATACACAGGATTACCAAGATTAGTGAGGTAAAATTAGGGATAAAATAGTGGGAGGAGGAACTTTTAAAGAACGAGAGGATAGTTGTGTGTTTCATCAGTGATATACAAGACCCTCTCTCTCTTCCATGTGACTGTTCTGTGAGGGACTATCCAGTTTTCTTACACCTGGGCTTTGGTCTCCACCTTGCCTACATTCCTTCATGTCAATTTGATTGCTTGTTTTTGAATTTCTGATACCTCTTCCCATGACAGCTTATTATCATTCAGGCCAGCATGCTTCTTTCTAGTTGGTTGCTTGTTTGACTTCAAGCTTTGAAGACCACAGACACTATATCTTTTAATTGCTGGGCACCATCATCATTCTTCACCAATTTGCTTATGTATCCATTTTGTCTTCAGCGATCATGCTGTGATGGTGAGTATTCTACATTGTCACATTATTAGAACAAACCGTTCTTGTACTGAGGTAGGATTTAAAGGGGCCCAAAGTCCACCATTTCCCTATTATATTTTCTGATGGGCAGTATTGACTACCCAAGGATAAGGGAAAGGTTGACAGACAGTTGTTATGACTATATAACACCACTTAAGGAAAAGAGAATTTAAAGAGACCAGATACACAGGGTGGTATAAGCTAAGGCAAATCATAATACTAAACTATACTGAGGTTTCAGGGGGAAAGAAGGGGATATAGATGAGCTGATATCAAGGAGTTCAAGAAAAAAAAGCAAATGTATTGAAAATGATGAGGTCAGGAATTGTACAATTATGCTTTATCTAATGGAACTGTGGATTGCTATACTATGTGTAAGTGCTCCAACTGAATGTCTTAAGATAGAGAGAGAGAGAGAGAGAGAGAGAGAGAGAGAGAGATCATACAAGTAGTTCTAAATCTAGCTATTGTGTTGTTCTGTCAATAAAAACACTATTTATTCATCAGAAGTGTACTTTTAACTCTTCCACCCCTTCCTTGATTTTTTTCTTCCTTGCATTTCTACATTCTCACTTGTTACAATCTAAAGCCTCCCACTCCCATTATGGAAGTCTTTCAAAACACAGTGACTGGGGATTATCTGTGAAATTTTAAGTGATCCAGAACCTCTTACTTAGAATTTATAAAGGACAAGACGCAATCAGTTGATGAAACTTGTCTTGTTGGTGAAAGTGGTCTTAAGTTCAAATTTTGTTTGCAACCTGAATGAATAAGAATACACCCCAAATTTGAACTTATTACCTTAGAGTTCATTGTGATACATAGAAATCCTCTAGGACATGATCCCAATTCTGCCTTACAGATCCAGCTAGACCTGAGGATGTACACTGGTAGAGACAGGAACCAGAAACATCGGGAATCCAGGACAGATGATTCCTTCAGGACCACTGGCAAAAGTGGCCATACCAGGAGGGTGTAAGGAAGGTGGGGTAGATAGGGAGAACTTATTAGGATCTACATATAACCTTCTCCCTGGGGTATAAACAAAAGGGAAGTAGGTGAAGGGAGACCTCAGACAGTATAAGATATGACAAAATAATAACAATTTATAAATTATCAAGGGTTCATGAGGGAGCGGGAAGGGAGGGAGGAAAGGACGAGCTGATACAAAGGACTTAAGTCGAAAGCAAATGTTTTTAGAATGATGGCGACAAATGAACAAATGTGTTTGACATACAATGGATGGATGGATGGATTGTAGTAAGAGTTGTATGAGTCCCAATAAAATGATTTAAAAGGAGGAAGAAGAAAGAAATGCCCATATGGGTTATAAGGGTGTAAAACTTAACAGGCACAGACACCCACAGCTTTACCCCACAGAGCTGCTGGTAGGCTGGAACTGCCATCCTCTCTTGATAAGGAAACCAAAAGTCTCCTGGACTAAGGATATCAGGTGAAGGGACACTAATTACAGTTCCAAAATAGCTGCACTTCAGTGACACAGAATTTGCCCATGTGTCCTTGGGTTCACCTCGAGGAAATTCCCCCTTCAGGTAGCCAGGGTGAGCACAGCCTCCACCAGACATTAACATCAACCAAACAATGAATCACGGTGTCAGTGGCATCAGTAGCTCACTTCACGTAAAGTCATTTGACTGATATAGGATCCCACAGCAACCCCCATAGCAGACCCTTTTCTGTCCAGTTAGCAGCCACTGGAAGCAAGACTTCTGGTGCCACCTACGGTGATATCTCTTAGGTTCATTTCTGGTCAGTTTTTTGATCTCTCAGAATTTACATATAGGGAGTCCCTCCCTTTTGGGGGCTTGATGGCAAAGAACAGGTCTCTCGTTTGAAGGTATACTCTACCTGAGACAGTAGATCCACAATAGACATCTCAAGAGGATTACATTCGATAAGATTAGTGTCCAAGATAGGGTAAAATCTAAGCCTTGAAATTCTTAGAACTGAAAGTATGAATGTGGAAGCTGATGATAAAAGAAGAAAAGAGCTCCAACAAGAGGCATTGAACCCCCTCTCTTCCCTTCAAGTCACTGAGCAGAAAAGGGCAGTCTTGACTGCAAGAAAGCTTGAGGTAGTTGGTTTCAGAATGCATGGAATGCAACATAGTATTTTAAGTGTCAGGTTGAGATAAATGGGGCTGTGGAAAGGAGGGCTTCCAGTTAAGACTCAGGACAAACACAGGACTTAAACTTGATCTGTGATTCTCAATACAGGGCCTCTAAATATGTGTTAAATCCCTATACTAGATGGCAAAATAATAAACTTCTCTCATACTTACATTTTCTCACTGTATGTAACTAAAATGAGGCATCTTCCATCCTTCCATAGTGCCTTGGTTGTAAAATTGTAGCAGTTTCATATGCCAATTCCCATAACCTAGTGTGGCAGTTACATAATCTCCTTTCAACTTTTGAAGGGGTGGAGTCTTGCCTGTCAATCAGGTCACAGCTTGATGGTCTTATTTGAAGGCATGAAGGAGATCATAGTTCCCTGGTGGCCAGATACTGCTCCACTTGACATTCCTGTTGATAAGCCATATGGAGACACACTGATGGAGCCAGAGCCCTGGGGCTGGAGAAGCCATATGGAGACCAATGCGAGGGCTGAGAGCCTTTCACTGACATAGGGTCCGCAAGACTTTCCACCCACTGGCCTGTGATTTTCCTGCATTTAGCATTATTGTGCTCCAGGAGACTAAAAAGGAATTTATGGACTAGTATTAGACAAATAGTATCAGGAATTGATGGACTAATATCAGACTAATATTGGACTCATGGACTTGATCTAGACTGGACTGGGATGTTTCACAATATACAATATCTCTTTTATATAAAGCTCTTTCTTATACACATATAAGTGTCTCTGGATTTGTTTCTGTGGTCAAACTGGACTAACACCTAGAGATAACATATCTCTATATTTGTCTAGCATTCTACTTTGGATAGAATAAGCATGTTTATGAGTGTTATTGGGTTTCTCTCATGTTCTTGAGGTAAGGTAAAGGGCAATTATAAAGTACATCACATCACTTAGAAGTGCAGAGAAAAATTGCATTATTAGAAATTAAAAGAATGAGTGAGAGGGGAAAAAAACTCTCAGGAAGGGAGAGCACAACTGATTTTTAACAGCAAGGGAATTTGATCCCAAGAAGAAGTTTATTAAGCCATAATATTATTAATCAAAAACTCTTCATTTTAATTTCAGAGCACCACCAAAGTGCACCATTGTGGTAAAATATCATGTTATATGTGATTGTGATTGCATGGGTATTGCATGTATCAAATATACAGGATACTAGAGTTTTAGGAAGAGTAAACAGAATTGTTGAATTTAAAGTAGCACTTGTGGTAGACGCTTCTCTTTTGATGGTGCTTGCCTCAATTATTTTAAAATCAATAACTTGCCATAGTATCCCCAAACAGCAAAAGTTACACATACTCTGTGCATCCATCAAATGTTCTCCTTTTTAGATCAGGAAGTGTATATTCTATCCATGTTTGTATGGAAATAATAAATAATGTATATAAGATCAATAATTTATTAAATGCATTCAGGCTATATAAAAGAGATCAAAACAGCCTGGCTTGTCTCCTTTTAGGCAAGAGGAACAGTGCTCACTCAGCCTGTAATAATTACCTCCCCATCATCACACCTACAACTTCTGTGTTTCCCTATTAAGCACCTATGCTATCCATCCCATTATAGCTCCCCATACATCACTTCTTGTTCTTTTTCTGACCCTGCTTAACTATTATAATTTATAATTTATAGCCTTGCCTTGCCCTTTCACTTTAAAACCTGGTCAGTGTCTGACATGAATTAATTTTCCTCCACAGAACCTTATCTAACTCTTCATTGATTGATTGACTGATTGATTAAACCAAAGTGAGTGAATGCCTATAATATATTAGCTACTTAGAAGAGAAAAGGGAAATGGGAAACTGTAGAGTGTAGAAGACCAGTAAGTAAACATAATTATGCTATTATGCTTTTGGCAATGGACTTAGGTTTCAATGATTCTCTAGGACAGCAAAGTTCAGGAGAGGGTTTCTTCCTTTAGGGAAGGGGAGTGGAAGGTCTTCATTTGAGAAGTGACCTTTGAGCTGAACCTTGAAGATCAAGTAAGACTTTTCCAGAGGCAAAAGCAATTATCCAAGGTGCTCTAGGTAGGAAAGGTGTAAATCCACACACTAAGGTTGAGGTTGTGTGTCTTTTTCCTGGAGGTCTGCTTTGTATACTTTGGCTGAGGAAAACAGTGTTGTCTTTGTGACAAGGTCTCAAAGCTATCTTTATATGTGTGTGCTTGTGTGTGTGTGTTGATATATATATATATATATATATATATATATATATATATATATATATATTTGTTAACTGTGGAACATATTTCCCCGCTCTATAAAGCAGTCCTCTGAAGAAATCAAGTTTCTACTACTAATGTTTTTATCAAATTCTTCTTGTGCATATTGCTGAGGAAAATGTGTTTATATCAATGATGCAATAAATTAGGATTTAGAGTAGACTTTTAAAAATCAGTGTCTAAGATTTTGCCATAGGTAACATGCTAATACAAGTGGCACTCTTATCACATAACCCTCCCTGACAGCATACTTTGTTGTTGTTTTTTATATTTTGAGCGTCAATATAGTTAATAAAATAGAAAATCTACCCTGATGTTAAATATTTTGAAGCTGTGCTATCACTTTGTATTTTGCATGTTTGCACAAGGAAGAATGATATCAATATTCATCATCACATTCGCTACTCTTTCATGAGGCCCAAGCTCTATACTAGTTTGATTAAAAGGAAACATTAAAATCCTCATTGTATTTGATGTCATTGGTTCCATGTCTAGAGAATAAAGAACTGAGACTCAATAGACTTAGGGAATTTCTCTGTGCTGAACAAAGATTTGGAACCATTTGTCTGACACTTTCCACTAGGACAATATTAGTTTTATTAGGCATGTTTCACTGTGTTTATGATTAATATAAGCTCACTATCACTTTTGGTTGTAAGGCATTATTTTCAGCCAGTTAACTGACATTCTTTTGAGATTTAATCTTCACATGGTCCTGGCTCTATGTCAGGTAATAATACCTGTTGAACAGCATTTAGTTGGACCGTCCATGGTGAATGACCACAGAACCACTTGCATTGTTTGACTAAGAAAGTATTTGTTTTTGCATACTGTACTTTGAATCAGTACTTGTGAAAGATTGACCTTTAGGAATAGTTATTATACACAATTAGGGATTTTCAACAAATTGTACTGTGTTCGTTCAAGTAGACTAGAAAAACAATTTCATAAACATGCCTATGGATATAAGGGAAAGGTTTATATACAAGAGGAATGGATCGTTGAGAAAGCATCCCAACCCAGTCCAGTCCAAGATCATAAGCCTGATATTAGCCCATATGTCTGATACCAATCTATAAAGTCTGCTTCCGGCTCATGAAACAAGTGCAAAGACACCAGGACAATCACAGGCCAGTGGATGCAGAGTCTTGTGTATCCAGTGGTGGTAGAAGCATCTCAGCACTGGCAGGGGTCTCCATGTGGCTTTTCTGACCCCACATGATGGGTTTCATCAAGATAAACCCATGTGGCTTCTCCTCCACCTCCTCCAGTCTCCAGGAACAAGGGCATATGCTGCCAACTTGTCTTGTCAGTAGTGCATCTCCAAGGATAGTCTCTTACTTCCAATGGGAAATACCGCGAGATTTCTCAGAATTCTCAGAGAAAGCCATGCCCACACAGAGGTCTCACCAGCCATCTCAAGATTGACAGGCCAGACTCCATCCCTATACTCTTAGTCAAATTGGCACCAGAATCCATGACCACCACAGATACTGATTTCGTTGGAGTGCTAACAGTTTATGAAGTAAATGTACTCCCATTGTTTCTTTCTGTATGAATGGCATATAATTTAGAGACAAAAATAAAGTAATCCCCCTCAAATAACCCCAAGAATAAAATGTAATTATTAATCCAACCTCAAATTTCAAACACTGTTCCATCAACTCAATTCTGATTCATAGCAAACCTACAGGCAAGGTACAACTACCCTTATCGAATTTCTATGTGGTCACCCTTTGGCAAGTGGAAAGTCTGGTGTTGCCCTTGCAGAGTGACTATTAATTTTTAACTTCTGATCTGTGGTTATCAGCACCCCAACCAGTAAAATCCCACCACCAATGTTCCTTCTGTAATACTTTTATAGCATGCACCATCCTCTTTTTTATATTCATCACAATTCTGCATGCTTTTGTATCTGATGTCTTAAGTCTTCAAATTCCATTTCCTCTATTTTGCATCTTTGCAATCTTATTTCAAATCTAGTATGCACCTGATCCAAGCTGTGGTATGCTCCATTGCTTCATATGTATGTGAAAGTTAGACACAGGATAAGGAAGATGGATTAAGAACCAATGCCTTTGAACTATGGTTCTGGAGAAGAAGATTGAAAGTACCATGGGATGTTAAAAGGACAGCCCAAGCTGTCTTGGAAGAAGGGTGGCTAGCGTTCTTCTTAGAGGCAAGTATGGCAAGATTTCACTGTTTTACATAATCAGACATGTTGTTCGAAGAGGCCACTCCCTGGAGAAGGACATCATGCTTGGCAAAGCAGAGGGACAGCAAAAAAAAAAAAGATCTAGACCTTGTGAAGATGGATTGAGACAGCGGCTGCAACAATGGGCTCACGCGTAGGAACAAGTGTGAGGATGCGGCGGCGTTTCATAGTGTCGTGCACAGAGTTGGTTAAGCATGGCAACTCACTGGATGGCACCTCATAACAGCATTCCCATTTTGCAGATCAAACACCTGAAGTTGAGAAGATAAGTAGCTTGTTTTAGAATGTCTCTAATAGAAATGAAATGTATTGGGAGATGGACTTTGGTATGCTATCATTTACGAGACTCGTGGCACCTTGACAAACTATTTGACTATTCCAAAATTCTGTGTCTGGCCTATAAGTTATTCTTAATGCTATCTGTATAGAAGTGAGGCTAGAATTAGATCGTCATCATCAACTCAGTGTTCTTTATGGGTTTAGGGCTATTTCCAGGACATTGACTCTGGAATTTCCAACTTGCTTTTTGATAGGTAGAAAAGAACACAGTATTATCAATAAGCAGGGTCAAAGCAAATGCTGAACATGGCACTAGCTGATATTCTAATAAGCACTAATGACTAGACTCAACTAACATCAACGTGACTCCATGATGTTAAAACAACATCAGAGATCTATCATACACTAATGCCCTAAATGTTTTACCCAAAAATGAAGCTTATAATGATCTTGTAAGGGAAGTACTTGATCCAATCTGAGCTCCCAAAGTGTCTTTTGCAAGAAAGGTTATGCAATAAAGCATTGACTATGTAACTATTAGGAAAACATTGTCAACTCAAAGATTGCAAAGAAACTGCTCTGATGTAGTAACATGATTATATAAATTATCTCTATTTATAACAAAAATTGAGAGCAGTGAAAAACCAAATGGGTGCAAATATCTGTTCAGTCTTTCTCTTTCTATTTCCCTAGCAGCACTTAAGAAAGGGATTTCCAAATAGTGTTTTTCTCTAAATCATAGCTGTAATAGCAGCAACTTTTGCACATGTATTTTCATGAGAATCTTTATATAGACAATATAATAACTCAGAAATAGAGGTATTTTATTCTGCATTACCCCTCCCCCAAAAAAGACAAAATTTAACTAATTTTACCTCAGAAAATAAAACTGCAAATGAAAATTTGCTTTGTCTAACTTTGGGTTTACTCTCCTTTCTGCATACCATCTCCAAATGGTGTTCCAAATTCACTTTACCAGCAGAACCTGAATTGACAGAATTAGCAAGACAATGTTCACTGTTGCAATCTTGTTCTCACCATGCGCTGGCCCTGGGGAGTGCTCTGGACATGCTGTGCCCAGCTTCCCTCTCCTGAGGACTCAGCCACCTTAATCAGAGAGCTTTTTTCTGCATTTAGACAAAGGAGGTCTGTGTCTTTCCCAGGGCACACCCACCTGCCAAACTACAGCACTTATGATGCCCAGAAGAACCCCTCCTACGATGTAAAGCAAGATAGACTTGCTGGCCCACTTCAGGAAATATGCAAAACATTGTACCCTCCACTCTGGGTGTATGGGATGAAGCTGTAACTGGTCCTTTGAATCTCTTTGTCATTATTTTTCCTATGAGTGTTCAGGTCCTCCTGTGGAAGGTGGGGATTTGAGGAAGATGTCCTTTTGGCAATAGGATAAAGTCACAAGATGTGATGGCAGGTAAGGTGTTGTCTTCCAACACTATGTACCTGGAGTCAGGACAGGTTTCATGAATGTCAGCATGTGGTGACTTGCTGGACAAGTCTGCTAATAACTCCTCAGACTAAAGTTCACTCCAGCTTACTGTGGAACAAAGGAGACTTCATCGACTTCTTTTTTCAATGTTTTTAAATAAATCATTTTATTGAGGGATTGTACAATGCTTATCACAATCCATACATACATACATTGTGTCAGGCACCTTCATACCCCTGCTGCCATCATCATTCGCAAAACATCTGCTCTGTACTGGGGCCCTTGACGTCAGCTCCTCATCTTTTCCTTAATTGATTTCTTAAAGCCTCTTTCAAATGTTTTGACAGCACAAGAAACTGGAAAGGGAAACCACTGATGAAATATCTTCTTTCAGACCCCACATTTATCCAGGCCTTCAGACTCAAACTCTGTCTATCTGTCTGTCTTTTTTTTCAGTGATCCTTGCCCTCCCATATCCCTCTTCCCCAGAATCACTCATCATCAAGCACTACGCCTTCTACTTCTGTCTCATCTCATTGCTCTGTCTCTTCCATCCCCTCTGTTCAAATCTTCTACCCATCCATCAATAATCTGGCTATAGTCTTGACTTCTAGTCCAATCTATTAGTAAGCACTGCAATTCACCTAATGCTTCTGTCATTACGGAAACCTCAATATCTCCCTTTTCCCTCTTTCCTCCTCTACCTTTAGCATGATGTTCTTTGCACACTCTTCTCCACATATGACATCATCTTCAGACATAGTTTCAAATGCCAGCTTCCTAAAAGTTGTCTATGGCTACACATGAATGTGGTCCCTCCTTTTTCCGGTCACCAAAATTACTTTCTCTGTTTTGTCTTGTTCTTTCCATTATCAGTCTTTATTATAATGAATATTTAATAGCCTTTATTATCTCAATTACAACATACATTTTGACTGAATGAGGGTGTAAAACTGAACTTCATGAATGGTTAGTATTAAATAGGAAGTGAGGAAGCATTCAGGCATGCCCTCCCCATGGAAAGGAAAAGCAAATTTAGAAAAAAAAATCCAAATCAGACAAATTCTGCAGCAATACCTAAAGTAAATTTTAAAACATGAAAATATAAAAGTGTGATTGTTTGACAATCTAATCATACTTGGCACAGTATTTGGTGACTTCTATTTATTATTCTATTTAATTCTCCTGAGATTTCTGCAAGTACAGTGATTGTTCCTATTTGACAGAAACATAAATGCAAATATTAGATGAATATGCTAAGATCGACTTACCTAGTCCCTATCACCCATCTTCCTTTGATCTACTCCTTTATTTTTACAAAACTAAGCATATCAGAGATACTAAGTCATCAAGGGAAGTACTCTCAGATATTTGTTAAGATCAAGTCAGGTACACATTGCCTACTTGGAGTTGGCAAATATTTTCTCACAAAATCTTGGGAAAGGAAGCAGCAAATCTGTGAGAGAAGCATTTTGACAAGTCACAGAAGATGATGTTTTATTTATAACTGTAAATGCAGCTGTTCCTCCGATGTTAGAATAGATCAGCAGTTAATGACATGAAGGACATTAGGAAACGTTGAAATGATCAGTAGACGTGGCTCTGCATAACATCACTGGCATCATCATCTATTTGATGTTAGCTTGGTCTCTCTATTTAATTTTTGGACTTCCCATTCATGTTCAGTTTTAGGGAAATAGTTTCACATGCAGGCCAAACCCAGTCCAAGTCCAAGCCAACACTGACCTCCTGGCGACCCTATAGGATAAGATAAAGCTACTCCTATGGGTTTCTGCAACTGTAACTGTTTACAGACAAAGAAAACCCTTGCCTTGCTCTGGTGGAGTGGCTGGTGGTTTTGAATAGCTGATCTTGGAGTTAATGGCCGGCACATAGCCAGTCCCTCATGAGGCTTTCCTTTTCAAATGGGCATGCACTTCTTTTTATCCTCTGACCTAAAGAGAGGAGCAACAACTAACAAGAGAAATTTATCTTCAAAGCCGCACCAGGCTTTGCTCCCCTTTCCTGGGCCCCCAATGCCCATATTCACTTGCTCGCATGTTTCCATTTTCTCCTACTCTCACCCAAACCACCTCTTCCCGCATAAAACATTTCTGCTAGTCTCCAAGCCCCATTTATCCCTTCCTTTGACTCTCCCCTCACTAAGGTTCTTCTCCTTCCTGATAGCCTGTTTATACCTTTACTGTGTTCCACTGATTCTAAGACTCTGCTAATTAAACTGATGTTTACCACTATAAAGAAAACCTCTGCCAATTAGACTGTGATGGAATGTTTTCTTCTCACTGAGAGAATTTATTTGAAAATCCTATTAAAAGCACCTTTTAGCGTTATTTAGAACTAGAAGTAATGTCAGTAGAAAGAGTTGTGACTGAGTTAAGGTCCTGCTGATCACTCTGCCACAAGAGCCTCTGACTTGATTCTGGAGAGAATCACATATAAAAATATAGATAGATATCACAAATGATAAAATATATTTCGTCTCTGTCCAAATAGATTCCCAGTTTACTAAGTTGATGTATTTTTTTCATATATGTTTTTATATTTGTCCCAATGGGAACCTTTGCAAAATGATTCTTACAAACCATCATAGTATAGTAGCAATCACTAGACTTTGTAACTTTTTTCTGACTCTCAGCCTCTAAGGCAGGTTTCTTTCAAGAAGATTAATGCAGACTAAAACAGTGTACAAAAAACATCTGATGCCATGCCTGGCAATGATAAGCATTAAAGCATACTAACTTGCTAATTAAAAAATAAATGAATGAGAGCAAGGACATGAGGAGGATCCTTTTGTTCTTATTCTTCTCTATCACCTTGTTTTGACATTTCTAATACTGAGTTTGGATGCAGCGACGTGCAGAGCGATAATGAGAAAAACGAATCTGTGCAGTCCCTACATATTTCAAAACATAAACCCACACATCATCGATCAGAAGGAAGAGTAGAGGTATGATGGAAAGATAAAGAAATTGTATGAAGTTGAATTGACCTGAAGTTCCTGAGGTCTGTGGATAAAGGCATCACAAGGCCCAATGACAAAAACAGGAAGTCAGGAATTATCAGAGAGGAAACAGGATAGAACACCACACTTTACAGGGCCTTAGAAACTATATGGGGTGGAGATATAAAATCTCACTGGAAAAATCCCGACTGTATTGATGTCATCAAATTAAACGGAGTATGTAGGGACGCCATGAGTTAGAATTGACTTAATGACAGTGAGTTTGTTTGTTTTGGGTAGATATCCAAGGTTCTTTGAGATTTCAAAGCAATTGTAACACACAGGATTCTCAAGCAAGATATTGTACAGTGATTAAGTCATAAAATGCTAACTTTAGAGTGTTAGGAGAAGGACTAATCCAAAGCTGGTGTGTCAAATTGTTGGTGCATTATAGAATTGTCAAAGACAGTTTATTACAAAAAATCCAGAAATTCATTTAGTACCATATTTCAGGGGCATCACCAAAGAATATGGCAATCTGTTTCTCTATATCCAGAGAATGTTTCCAGACTGATTTCAGTTCAGGGAGGAAGGGAGTGGGAATGGAGAGAGTTAGAGAGAAAGAAAATCACTTTCCATTAATACATAGACGAGAGTATCTAATTAAGACCTATAATCAGTCCTGTCCACCATATACCCAGACTATTAGGGTTGTCTCAAAGTGACTCTCTTTGAAGCATTGCCATTATATGGAAAGTTATACAGTATGTCTGTGTGTATAAAGAAAAGGTCTACATTTAATAGCAATTGAATATTGAAAAAATATCACAGCCCAGTCCAGATCAAGTCCCTAAGTTCAATATTAGCCCATGTTTCTGAAACCAATCTATAAATTCTTCTTCAGAGACACACAATACTTGCAATGTGGTTAAATGATGGAAGATCACAGGCCAATCAGTGGGATGTCTTGCATATACAGTGGTGATAGAAGCATCTCAGCGCTGTGAGGAGTCTCCATGTGACTCCTTCAGCTCCAGGGTTCAAGCATAGCTCTATGTGTCTTGTCAGCTAGCATATCTCACAGGAAGTGTGTATGTAGCCCACCTCCAATGAACAATTTATCTCCATTGCACCTCCAAATTAGCTCATCAAGCTGTGACCTAATTGACAGGCTAGACTCCACCCCTTCACTCTTGAGTCTCAAATTGACAACAGATTGTATAATTTTCACAAAGATCCTCTGCAAAACACAGTTCCCATTTCTCACAGATGTTTTGGCCTGATGGTGAATTTAGAATAAGCGGGTATAGGCTCATACCCTCCCTCCCAGGGAGCGTGATGGCTACATTACTTCAGTGCCTACTTTGTGCCCTCTCCCATGGTCCATGGCATGGTCAGTGTTTGTTGCATCAATTCTTCCTTGGTAATCTTTCTTTCTTTTCTTTTTTTTTTTGTGGGGCAGCACATCATTGCCCTCTGGTGATGGGAGTAGGAGGCCCAGCCTTTGCTCCTGTGAAGCCGCTGCTGGAATTGAACCTCCATCCCAGTGGGCCACAGTCCCACGCACAACCACTACTCCACCAGGGCTCAGCCCTTTCTTTTCTTTTTTTAGGTATAAGAAGGAGATTGATAGCAGGAAGTAATTGTATATCAGAAAAACATCCCAACCCAATCCAACTCAAGCCCAAAAGTCTGATACTAGTCCCTAAGTTCATCATCTTCAGTCACATGCAATGATGCTTCACTCAGGAAGTTCAACAACCTGGATAGGCAACGTCTTGTAGATTCAATGGTGGTACACATACCCCCTGGGCTCTGGAAGTTCTCAACATGGCTCAGCAACTGGTCGCCATCTTGCCAGAGCCTGTGCTTGGTCTTCTTTTTTTTCATTTTGTGACTTTCACACACCCATGAGTTGATGGAGAGATGGGATCTCACGGACTCTGGGCATACTGTCAGGAGAGGCCAGTTCCTTTTGGACAGCCATGATTTGATCAATAGGTCTGCACACAGTGCTGGCACAGAGTGCAGGAGCAGTCTGTCATAAAATTCTATTTTTGTTTGTTCAGGCACATCATTTTGTCCATGTATTGTATCAGCTTTATTGTAGTAAATATAAGTCTGTTGACTTTTTATCATCTTCACGTCACACCCAGTTATATTATTTATGGTTATCATGTTGCTCAACCAATAATATTATCCAACTTAGGCAAGACGTCTTCTTGTCCCCCTCTTTCCCATCTACTAAGTTGTGATTGTTAGATGTCATTGAGCTGATTAGGACACACAGGGACCCTACGAGAAGCAGAACAAAGCACTGCCCATTCCAACACCATGTTCACAATTGTCGAGCCGATTGCTGTAGCTCATGTGCTTATCCATGTGCTTGCAGCTCATCCTCCTCTTTTCTGACCCACTCTTTTATCAAGCAGGATGCCTTTGCTAGGGATAGGTCACTCCTAATGATTTGTCCCTGGAATGTGAGGCTCTCTGATCATCCCTCTCCACACCCCACACCCCTTCTTTTAAGGAACATTCTAACTGAACTTTCTTCTGAGACAGATCTCTTTGTTCCTCTGGCAGCCCAGGATACTTTCAATATTCTTTGCCAACACCAGAATTCAAATGCACCCGTTCTTCTACACACTTCTGTATTCATTGTCCATGTGAGGCAATTAAAAAGAGCTTGGTTTTGTTCAGGCACACTAGATTCTTCCAATTTAACTATTTGCTTGTCATTATCTTTTTAAAAATCTTGTACATCAGATTTTCCATTTGTAATACATTGTTTGATTCTTTGACTTCTGCTTTGGTGAGTGTTGATGGTGTGTTTTCAAGTAAATGAAATCCTTGACAACTTCAAATAATTAATGATGCAGTTGTGAATATATTTTTTTCTTACTAAGATGTAATGTGTACTGAAGACTATAATGTTTGATTGTCATCAGTAAGTGTTTCAAGTCCTCTTTGCTTTCTTTTTATTTTTAGTTTTTCATCATTTTATTGGGGGCTCGTGCATCTCTTATCCAAAGCCAAACATACACCCATTGTATGCAAAGCACATTTGTACATTTGTTGTCATCAACATTCTCAAAACATTTTCTTTCTACTTAAGCCCTTGACATTAGTTCCTCTTATTTTCCCTCCCTCCCCACTCTCCACTCCCTCATGAACCCTTGATAATTTAAAAAATTATTATTATTTTGTCATATCTTACACTGTCCAATGCCTCTGTCCACCCTCTTCCCTGTTCCCTGTACCCCAACGAGGAGGTTGTAATCGGTTCCCCCTCTCTACTCTACCTTCACCCTACCGTCCCAGTACTGCCGCTCTCACCGCTGGTTCTGAAAGATCATCTGTCCTGGATTCCCCAAGTTTCAGACTCCTATCTGTACTAGTGTACACTCACTGGTCTAACTGGATTTGTAAGGTAGAATTGGGATCATAATAGTGGGAGGGAGAAAGCCTTTAAGAACTAGAGGAATGAAAAAAAAGAACTAGAGGAATATTGTATATCTCATCGTTGCTACACTGCACCCTGACTGACTCGTCTGCTTCCCACAACCCTTTGGCAAGGGGATGTTGCTGAACCTACAGATGGCCTTTGAGTCCCCAATCTGTACTCCCTCTCTTTTATAAGATATAATTTTTAGTTCTTTGATGCCTGATACCTGATCCTTTCAGCACCTTTTGGTCACAAAGACTGATGTGCGTCTTTCATGTGCGCTTTATTGCTTCAGAACAAGATGACTGCTTGTTTACTTTTATGCCTTTAAGACCCCAGATGCTATATCTTTTGATAGCTAGGCACCATCAGCTTTTTTCACGACATTTGCTCTTGCACACACTTGTCTTCAGGGATCATATCATGAAGATGAGCACACAATGATATGATTATTGTTCTTTGATACCTGATAGCTTAATCTATTGACATCTCGTGGTCACCCAGGCTGGTGTACTTCTTTCTAATAGGCTTTGATGCTTCTGAGCTAGATCACCAATTGTTTACTTTCAAGCCTTTAAAGATCCTAGATGCTGTATCTTTGATAGTCAGGCACCATCAACTTCATCAAGCATGGCTGTCATCTCTACATTACTGGTTTTGACGAATCTACCTCCAATTTTGATGCTGCATTCTTCATCACATAGTCCAGCTTCTGTTGATTAGTTCAGCATACAGATTAAGTGTGATGAAAGGATGCAACGTGATGTTCACTATTCCTGCTTTTAAATCATACAGCATGTCTGAATTCTATTTAAAAATACCTCTCTCATGGTTAATGTACATATTCCTCATGAATACAATTAAGTGCTGTGGAATTTCCACTCTTCTTACAGTTGTCCATAATTTGTTATGATCCACACATTCTTTGCATAGTCATAGAACCATCCATCTGAGGTCATCTAAGATTCATCTGATAACCCTTCTGGCAAGTCCTCATCTGAATCTGGCTTGGTTTTCTCAACACTGTTGAGATATGGCTGCAACCCCTATTAAATTATGTTCAGTCAAATTTTACTTGCATGTTATATTAATGATATTGTTTTATAATTCCTGCCTTCTGTATTGTGACCTTTCTTAGGATGGGCACAAATATGGGACTCTTCCAAATTTCTAGTATAGAAAAGTTAGTGCTTCCAATGATGCCTCTGAAACATTTCACCTGGTTTTATATCAATTCTCAGAGCCTTGATTTGGTCTAGTGCTGTCTTCAGTTCAGTTTAAACTTTTTCCTTTAATCCCATGGGATCTTGATAATATGCTCCTTCGTGAACACCAACTTGTTCTTTTTAGCACAGTGACTGTGCTTCCTCTATTATTCAAAGCTTGCCTTGACTTGAGACTTGAGTAGTTTCTTTAATCCTTTCAACTTGAACTGTGCTGAATGCAGTTTTCCTTTTTGCCTTTCTTACTACAGGTCTTTTTGCCTTTACTTATAATACTCTACTTTATCTTCTTGAACAGACCTTTGAAGTTTACTGTTCAGCTCTTTCACTTCATCATTTCTTCCATTTGATTTAGCTGCTCTATATTCGAGACCAAATTTCATTGTTTGGAACATAAAAATCTATTGATCTTTCCCTGTTGCTTGGCCAAGTAGCCATCTTCCAAATTTCCTGACATGGTTAGCAAGTGTCTCCAGTTGGGCATCAGTTTGTTGAAATATTGTAGGGGATATTTTGTTATTTCTAGGGTCCTTCTTTTCTTCAAATTCCTTCAGTGCACCTTGTAGTTACTTATTCCTTCAACACCATTGGATTTTGGTCATATGCTACATTCTGAAATTACTGAATGTCTTCACTTATCCTGTAAACCAATTCTAAAAATCAATCACTATACCCTTAATTAGTCTTTGTGTCCCTAATACGTTGTCTAGCCTAGATTTTTCAGTTATTTTTTATACTGTCATGGCTCGTGTGATGCTGGAAGCTTTGTCATTATTATTTCAAATACTAGCAGGACCAGCACAGGTTTTGTCAGTGTTTCCAGACCAAGAACAAACTATGAAGTTGGATTAACCTATCCACTTCTAAAGAATTTGCCACTGAAAACCTTATGTATAGCTTAAACATGTTGTCAAACACATAAAACCTCTTAAAAAGAAGCAGAAAACTGTCAGAGATATACCCTTAAGATTGCAAAACACTTAAAATACAACAGGAATAGGTGCCTTCTCAATAGATTCAAACATAATACTATGAATGGAGTAAAGACTTAGAGATATTTATTTGTGGATGAGGCACAATTCAACCTCAGAAAAAAAATAGCAGCATGTACAAATTAATAATTGGAACTTTGAATACACAATGACTGAACCTAGAAAAGATGGACATTGTTAAAAACGAAATGAAAGCTATAAAACTCAACACCCTAGGCATTAAAGAACTGAAATGGACTTACTTGACCAATCTAAATCAGGAAATTGCTTGGTTTACTATGCCAGAAATGGCCGATTCGAGAGAATTGATATTTCATTCATCCCCATCATGCTTTAGGTTGAGGAACAAAGCTGTGTATGTTAGGATAACACCTTTCCTAATACAAACCAATAACTTTTATTCAAATTTGCACAGCAAACACTAACATTATTAATACAAAAGTCAAAGAAGAATTTGTATATCTATAGTTTGAAAGTGATTGAACATGCAATCAAGATGTATTGGTATTTATTGTGGATTGGAATGCAGAAGTTGGGAATACAGAAGGAACAATGGATGGAAAATATGGTCTTGGAAATAGAAATGAAGCTGGAAATCTCATGATATAATTTTTTAAGAGCAATAGCCTTAATTGCAAATACTACTTTTAAAAGCAAAAATTATGATTCTACACAGGGATTTCTCCAGATGGAATCCTCCAAAATCAAATGGACCATATCTGTGGGAGTATATGAGAGAGAAGATCAGCATCAGCAGCTATAACCATGCTAGGGACTGACTGTGGAGCAGACTATCAATTACTCATATGGAAGTTCAGATTCAAATTGAAAAAAAAAAGGAAAGTTTTGAGAGCTAAACTATGACCTTGAGTATAACTCACTTGAACTTCACAAACTTCTCAGGACCAAACTCTTTGATGCATTGAACATTAAGAACAGAAAACAGGACATCAAGAACATAAGGCATGAAGAAAGCAAAAGGTCACTCAAAAGACAGCAAAGAAATGAAAGATCAAAGGGGATGGCAGAGGAAACTATGAAATATGTATTTACTCATAGAATAACTAAACCAAAGGGACAAAATGATGAAGTCAAAAAATGGAACAGAAAATTCCAAAGGACAGCTAAACACAAAATAAAATATTACAGTGAAAAAACCTGGAGTTAGAAAACCCAAAAGGAAGGGCATGTTCAGCTTGTCTTAAGCTGAAAATACTCAAGAACATGCCACATACTTCTTCATAAGATCCAGCTTCTCTGATTAATTGGTTAAAGTACACATTGAATAATTATGGTGGGAAGACATTACCCTGGTCCATTCCTTTCCTGATTTTAAACCAGTCAGTATGCTCTGGTTATCAACTGCTTCTGGATTAATGTACAATTCTACATGAGGACAATTAAGTGTTCTGGAATTCCTATTCTATTCTACGTTATCAATAGTTTGTTATTATTCAAATAGTCAAATGCATTTGTATAATCAACGAAAGACAAGAATACATTATTTATCATGTTTTCTGCTTTTAGCCACAATCCATCAGACATCAATGTTATCAACGACCGCAATGGGCTTCCTTGGTCCATGTTCTCTTCTGAATCTAGCCTGCTTTTCTGAGAGCTTCCAGTCAATGCCCTTCCTGTCTAGAGATTTGTCAGCAATAATTTACTTGCATGTGATGTTGATGATAGTGTTTTATAATTTTCACATTCTGTTGTGTTGCTTTTCTTTGGAGCAGGTACACATATGAATACATTCCAATCAGTTGGTGAAGTAACTGCTGTCCAGTCTCCACGCTTAAATGATTTATGGATTATCTAATGATGGATGTCCCAGTTAGGAATCTAGATGGTCCTAATCACTACTAAACATGTTTTCAATTTGATGCATATGTCTAACCCCCTAACTAGAGAGAGCAGAACTGTCCGAAAGGTTTCTGAGTTGATAATCTTTACACATGCAGACAGTCCCATCTTCCTAACACTAAGTAACTGAGAAGTTTTAACTTCTGACACCAATTAGTCATCCAACGCTTGTACACTTTGCCACCAGAACACCTCCACTTAGTTTTAGGTAGCACAGATTATCAGCTCATTCTTTGGATGTCATCAGATTTCAAAAGACACTACCTTTGACTCATCCTAACTCATAGAAACCCTACACTAAAAAGTAAAGCTACCCTATAGGTAACTCTTAAGTTTAGGACAAAATCATCTCTTTCTTGAAGTGGTGACTGCTGTTCTCAAACTGCTGGACTGGAGTTTGGCAGCCCAATAAGTAGCCACTGTGGACCTGTGTAGGGCTGTTATGAGATGTGTTTTATGGTAAAAGGGAGATCACTTCTCAGATGAGGCAACAATGAAGACGCTGAGCATGGGAGGGAAAGTTTTTAGGAAAGAGAATTATTAACCTACACATTACTTAGTATTCCAAAGAGAAGAATATACTATTGCAACGAGAAAACCTGATAGAAATCAAATATTACTTAGGGTAAGACAGTCTGACATTAAGTGATCCCTGATATAATTGATAAAAAGGATACCTACACTTGTAAAATTTACTTGTGAATTGTCTTTACTCCTAATATATCCTTGAGTAAACAGATATGGTAAAATTATAAGCCATTCAGCCATTCCACATGTCAACTCTTCAAAAAATTTCATGTAGTGAATTACACTTTAAAATGTGGAATTGTTCTGAAAAGATTAGAGACACTAAATCAATTATAATGTCTGCATTAGGGAAAAAAAGAAGGAAGATATTCTTGATATAGTACCTAGGGGAATTTAATGATGGCTATATGTAATGTGATGATTGAATTATAGTTAATTTTCTTGAGTGTGTAAATGATTCCATGGTAATTAAATATCCTTATTTTTAAATATATACATATTAAATATCCCTGGGTAAATATCATGATGCTCATAAAAATTCAAGAACAATACCAAAAATCTATCTACATATCTATCATCTATCTGGCAAGAAAATTCAATGTAATGAGGTTGACAATTTTTGAGTCTCTTTGACTATATGGTGAATTTGGGGTTTGGGGTTGTTTTGGGTTTTTTTTCAATTTTTGGTGCTTTTTTTTACTTTGCGATTCTGGTCACTCTCTTTTAATTTCCTCTGTATATTTGAAATTTCCCAAAATAAGAATTTAAGTGAAATTGTTTTAGGTTAGGCAAGCATTTTGGTTAGGCCTTCTAGTAGCTCTGTGTACTTTTTTGTGTGGTACATATCATAATAGAGGATGCACTATTTCCATTAAATGCCCTTCATGCCAGTGTCAGTGACTGACACGTTTCAATGTTATTGGATAAATGAGAAGCTCTACATAACCTTTGTAGATATTGTCCCACTATTGGATGCTACCTTTGAACCAGTTTCAGAAGTATCTTGACTGAGTCAGATAAAGTTGAAAAGAAAGAATTAGATATCAAAATACAAGCAGCAAGATAATGTGCTTTAATTCAAAGACAGTCTAGGTGACTACATTTCATGAAAGGCATTAAGAAAAAAAATTTTGTTAAGTCTCTGGGCTCCATCATATGTTGTCCCTTGCTAAACTGTGTTATAAAAATCCAAATAGAGAGCATTGGTTTGAGTAAATGAAAAAATATATAAAATTTGCTTCATGGAATGAATAAAAGTAGATCTTAAAAATAAGATAATAATACAAAATTATTTTCTAAAAAATTTAAAAATAGAGCAAAGTTATAGAAGGGATCATTTCAATTATTGATAAATACTGATGTTGAGTTTGATACAATGAATGAAAGCATTTAATTCACTGTGTTCACACGAGAGCCCCAGGGATGTCTCCTAGACTGCTGCAGGCAGCTGCAGTGAGGTACAGGATAAGAGGAATCTGACTGCTGCACATACATTAGAAGATGAGCAAGGTGTTTAATTTTACAAATGAGTTTTTATAGACTTTTTTTAATAAAATTCCCTATGTAGAATGAAATATTCTGCTGTAAACAATTTTAACTCACCTTTCTTTATGAGCCTTCCTTCTAAAGCAGAAATTCCATCCAGGTGAGAGAGATATACAACCTCGGTATGAACAAACACATGTCTTGGGCTTACAAATTTATTCTCCACCACTTGAAGCTTCCGAGTGATTTTAACCTCTCATTTTTATTAATGCAACATTTCCATTTCTGAACATGTGACTTATCTACCCAAAGTCCATATTCCGGGGACAGATGCGGAGCTAGAGTGTCATAGTGGTTAAATGCTGGGCTGGAATCTGCAAAGTCCTCGATTTGAAACCACCAGCTCCTCTGGGGGCAGGGGGGAGATAAGAATCTTAAGATGGGTCTTTGTATTTCAGTAAACAGTGACAGTCTCAGAAACCCAAATGGACAGTGAGTTCTACCCTGTCCTTTGGAATCACTGAGGGCCAGCAATTCGATGGCAGTGAATTGGACTGTGGTTTGGGGACATATGAGCTCCTTCTCATCCTCCCAATACAGGACAGCTCTTCAAAAAGCCAAAGGTAACAGTTAATATGTGTCTAAATCTGCTTCACAGGAGCACTGAGGAACCAGTAAGAGAACTCACACATGCCAGCCTTGAGAGCAAGGAGCCCTCGTGGCACTGTGGGCAAGACTTTGAGCCATTCGCTTGAAGGCTGGCAGTTCAAACCCACCAGCCATTCAGTAGAAGAATGATGAAACTGCCTGATGTCAGAAAGATGCATTTCTTCAGAAGTTGTCCATCGGCTGGCTCTGAGTCAAATCGACTGGATGGCAGTGCGAGGGTGATGTGTGAGAAGAGACTGGGTGTTGCTTTGAGTAACAGGGAAAGTTGGGCAGGTTTGCCAATGAAGACACTTCATGCAGTCACTTCCATCAGTCCAGGGAGGCTTGCAAGTTTCTATGATTCCCAACAGGTTTCAGCAAAGCTTACAGGAGGAGAGGCTTGGGGAGCCACTTTTGAAAATCAGCTCCTGAAAGCCATATGAATTACCGCCCAAGTTCCACTGAACATAGTCACCCCATGAGCCAACCTTTGACTTGCTGGCTGATAACAGTGACAAGACAAACAGCAAATTTGTTTTAATGTCCCTCACTCTTTGGGACCTATTTTTCTATATAATTATCTTTGAACAAATCATAATTTAGGCATTTACTAAACACATATATGTATTAAACATATTTATAAACTTTATGTCTACATTCCAAAATACTCATTTTCTCTGATTATACTTGTTTTCATGAATTAGGAAATTTTCCTAATGCTGAGAGCCAAAAATATTACAGACACACTACTCTCAGTTTAGTGTGTCTATGTATTCTCATTTTGATGGTCTGTTTTAGTCTGGCAAGACTTGAGAAACAAATCCATAGAAACTCATGTGTATATGAGAGAGTTTTATATAGAGTTTACAGTGTACATTAAAAAAGCATCCCAACCCAGTCGAGCCCAAGCCCATAAATCTGACATTAGCCCAAATGTCCAAAACTGATCTACAAAATCCTCCTCAAACTCACAAAGCACAAGCAAAGATGCTGAATGCAGGACCATCACAGCACAGTGGGTAGGAAGTCTTTGAATCCAGTGGCAGTTTAAGCATCTCAGTGCTGGCAGGAGTTTCCATGTGGCTGCGCCAGCACCCAGCACTGCGTCAGGGTAGGTCCATGTGGCTTCTTCTCAGGGATGTCTCCCAAGAAGTGAGCCTTGCAAGCTTAGTCAGAGAACTAGCTAAGGCAGCTGCACACTGGTTCGACCATCAAAGAGCAAGAGACAAAAAGGCAAGACTCACCCAACATTTACCTCTCCGCCCTTCAATTAAACTGCCTTTCAATTAATCTTGCACATGCTCATTGGCCAGGTTGGCACAATAACCCCAATTATCACAGGATCCTGGAGTTGCTTTGATATAAATTGGTTCTGTTTAGATTTCTGTTGCACAAGAAGTACAGTGTTTCAATTCCTGAACTTTGCCATGGTTTTTGAGGTGATTAAATCATAATCCATGAATTATTTCCATTTTATAGAAAGTTGGCATCAAAAAAGTCAAAGCTCTACACATGTGGTTCTCAACGTTCCTAATGCCCTGACCCTCTCATACAGTTCCTCATGTTGTGGTGACCCCACACCTTAAACTTATTTTTGGTGCTGCTTCCTAACTATAATTTTGCTACTGTTATGAATCATAATGTAAATGTTTGATATGCAGGAGGTATTTTCATTTTTAGAAGTTGAACCTAATTAAAGCATTGTGATTAATCACAAAAACAATATGTAACTATATATTGTGATATATTTATTTGTGATTAAAAATCTATGAAATCTCATGTTGTAGCATGATGTAGAATGGATAACAGTTGGTGGGCTCTCATTGAGATGGGCAGAGGATTGGTGTCTCAGTTTCTAAGACTACTGAAAAGATGTGTTTACCAAGGGTCATGGGCAACTCCTGTGAAAGGGTTGTTCAAACCCTAAAGGGGTCACTATCCATACATTGAGAAACACAGTTATATGCATTAAAGCTGGGGCTTGTCTATATAAAAAGTTTTTCATCATGAATGCCTTCCATCTGCAAGGAGCACAGATGTGCACGATGCCCTGGGTCATTTTCTGAGTGTCTCACAAATTGTCCTTACACTATCATCACAGACAGGCAGAATGGACATAGGTGTATTTTCTCGAATACCATAGGTTATATGGTAGTCAAGTCAAAGTTTTAATGATTCATTTTTTTAAATTCTACATCACACAAGGCATGCTTTAATGAGTTCGAGGAGATAGATAATGGTTTTGTAATACCCCTTTAAAAATATCTTTGGATTTTCAGTCATAGGACATAATTTTCTAGTGAAAAATTCTTCAAAAATATTTCTCAGAAGTGAGATCAAATACTAATATGTGAAATGAGATCAAAATGTTTTATTAAAACAGTGCACACATACATACACAAAATGATTTTCCACTCAGTTGTGTTTTTCCTGGAAGCTGCATCTCAGACTGAATGCATTTAGTTTAGGAAGTGAGGGAAAATACAGATACGTGGCTTGGGGAGTGGAGAGGGATATTTAGAAAATGGGTGATATTATTGAAGTCAAATATCTGTTTGATTGGGTTAGGAACTCCTGAAAATTAGTCTAACACACTTTAGTACAATCTTTCCTGTGAATGAGAGAGCTGGGTGTTTATACCCACAGTGAATCAATCCCTGATTAAGATGGACCCTTGGGAGAAATTCTAATTCCCAGAAACGTCCTGTGCCTGTGATTCAAGGACAAAAGAGGCTCTGGCAGCCTGAAAACAGCCTCATTCAAGTTGTAAGTGCTGAACCAGAAGTCAGCCCAGCCAGGCCTTCCTGGAAATGGGAAGGGAATCAAAGGGGCTTGGAATGGGACACTAACAGCCTCAACTACAACTCCATTTATTTTAAAATGTGGAAAGTAACAAAAAGCTAAGGAAGAAACCAATATGCACTCACTAAGTGAACAGTGAAGACAGATAAAGGTCAGATATGCACCATATACTTTTCTGCCAGGTACAGAGAAGCCATGGCGTTGCCATGGTGAATCATATTCTAAAGGCCTGCCTTTCCCAGATGACCCCCTGAACTATCTTGGTCACACTGACTGAGGGCGCACCATTGAGAGTCTGACTTGGCTTCATAAAGCACTCTGAAAAATTCTACTTAACCTGTATGGTACATTTTAGAAATAGTGCACTACCACTCTTCAGACAGCTGGGGGATTTGGAGGCTATTAACTTGCTCCCTCGTGGTGGGAATGAGTCGAAGCAGACTTGTTTATTTAGGAAGCCTAATAGAGAATATCAGTACTGAAGGAACACACGCTGCAATGAAGGTGAGAGGAAGAAGAGAGGTTAAAATGACTTCCTATTCCTGAAGAGCTTCAGACATCCACGTTTCCACTTTGGGGCATGGCTGGTCTTTGCTGAAAGTTCATTCCCTAAATTTCACTCCTTTGGACTGAAGAAAAGTTCTGTTCTTGATCAGGATCAGCCTACGAGTTCTAAATATTGTCTTGGAGAAAGGATACCTCCCTGTCTTTTCTGTCCAACAATCTTCCACCAGTCAGTCTGCAGGTACTGCCCTGTACCCTTGTCCTGTAGCCTCTCCAGCCTCGCTCCTCTCCTTCCTATGACTCAATTCGTGACTTGAAAGCTTTCTTTGTATCTTAGTTCTTTTTTTTTCTTGATAGAAACTCTTGTCTCCTCATTGCCTCCTCGTGCTAGCCTAGAGGGTCCTCCTCTCGTAATCATGGCCAGGTGTTGTCCTCTGTGCCAATCAGACTTGGATTTCAGTCTTCAGTTCTGAGTTCCAGCTGTTAGGAACCTGTCTGTTACCATTCTCTGGTTTTTCAGAGGCCTGCACCTGCTTTCATCTAGGGATTGCAGCTTATTTTGCACAGCACCAGCCTGGGTAGTAGCCAAGAATCAGGATATCAAGTGAGTGAAGTCAGGGACTACAAAGAAGCATCAGATTAAAAGCCAACAGAAGCAAAATGATAATTGGACTAAGCGGAATCCCAATAACTGGAGTAGCAGCTTCTTTCCACTGTCACAAATTCCCTTGAACCCACTCACATCTTTCTTCTGAGGGATCTCCGGTAGTTTCAAATTGCCAACCTTGCAGATGGCAGTCCAGCATATGACCACTATACCACCAGGACTACCGAACCCACTCAGGTCTTATGTTGGTGACCTCTTAATGAAAAGGTACACATTAATATATATGTCTGACATGAGACGTTTTGATGTGATTCATATAAAAATCTTGTATTTGTTTTTACTATCAGAATTGATGCAAATAAGGATACTTTTTTGAGACTTTCACCTCTAAGTTATATTTCCAAGGTTTAATACGCTTGTGCTTTCAAGTCGATTATAAGTCACTGCCACCCCAGAGGACACAGTAGAACCGCTCCCTTGCAAGATTGCACATCTTGGTGTAAACAGAATGACGCACCTTTCTCCCTTGGAGATTTGGGAGGGTTTAAATCACTAACTTGGGGACAGGAACCAAGTGGATTGTGTTGACAAGGTTTAAAACCCAAATCAAACTAGCACCCACCACATGGATTTGGACTTCTAGTGTGACCCTAAAGGAAGGTCATGCTATGGTTTCACAATATTTTAGCAAGTTGTTCAAGCATCAAAGCAATTGATTTTACATTTTCTGTATATTTTACTGTACCCATTATAATTAACTCCCCCTTGCCCCAAACTTAACTGCCATAACTTTGAGGAACTATTATTAATTGAGTTACTCCCTATAGATTTACCTATCTTGGATTTCATAGGAAGGAAATGATCCCCCCCAAAGATAACAAAATAAAACCTCAATCCAAGAGAAAACAGAAGATAAGAGAAACTAGAACAAATTAAAAATAGGTCAACATGAAAAAAATGATAATGTGTTCAATTTTAACCTAGCAAAATCAGCAGTAATCCACTTCCCAATGCACTCTATCTGAAGGACAGACTATTCATGTCCCTGGGCAATGGTCTGAAGGAATTCAATGGATATTTGACCTTAATAAGTGTACTGCGAATGGACTTCAGTCTCTCACAGTCACCTGCAAATTGGTCATGAATCTGTAAACTGTGGCATTATTCCACTTAATATGAGCTTTAAACTATTTGTTTCTATTAGATGAAATATATATGACATAGCATGTCTGCAAATCAAACCACATGCATTATGCTTGCATCTCTCCTTTTATCTGATCCTTCCCAAGAGTCCGATAGGACAAAAGAGAAGCATCCCTCTTTGTTTCACAGATGATAAAGCCAAGGCACAGAGGAGTAATTCAAGATGACCATGGCCACCTATTGCGAGTTTGTGACCACAAATTGGCATTGGAAAAGAAATAAATCACTTACATCCATCAGTTTCTACTTTATTTCTAGAGCCACCTGTGCCCTCAAAGTCATTAGGAGCAAGATATATTTCCTCTAGCAAAACCCACAGACCACCAATTTCTATTAGGTATTAAAGTCTGCCCAGAAGCAAGCAATTACTCATATTTCATATATAGAATCCATTTAATTATGTTGGTTTATATCTTTTTGCCCATCAACATCTGCAATTTCTAGGAAATATAAATCCATATATCGGCACTGACTTGTGTTCATTCTTAATGGCAAGTTAGAGAAAAATAGCTGAAACAAGCTCTATTTCATTTTTTAATTATGAAGCAAAAGTGACAGTTCATCTGGAATGTTGTCGAGCCCAGATTAAAAAAAAGATGATGGAGATTTGGTTTCTTGACATATCTTTGGAGGAGAAAAGAAGCTGCTTAGAAACATAGAAGGGAGATTTCCAAAGTTCTGGGGAAAGTGGATTTGAAAGATTGCGGGATTTTCCTATGTTTGAAGTCCTTCATACAAACACCTTAAAAGCCAAGAGTTGTATAGTACGTTTATCCAAGTGAATCAGAATACCCCTATCATTTGTTCATGGTTTTGTTTTGTCGACTTTACTTCCTTCATTAAGAGTACAAGTAATGTCCACTAAGGATCATGTAACTTAATGATCTATTATTATAGGGATTGATGATGTTCATGAAGATAGAATCAGAATAAAGATGCTTTTTGCTGCTTTTTAAAATTTTGACCTTCACTATTTATGTTAATATGAGTATCCATTAGCTTAGGCTTTTGTCGTTCAGTGTCATCAAGTCAACTTTGATCCAGAATGACCCTAGGCAGAACAGAACAAAATCCTGCCTGCGCCTGTGCCAAACTCACAATTGTGGAGATTCATTCTCTTTTACACTACCTTTCCACTTTGCCAAACAAGATGTCCTTGTCCAGGGACAGGTCACTTCTGACATTATGTCCAAAGTATGTAAGACAAGATGTCTGGCCATTCTTGCCTCTAAGAAGCACTCTGACCATAGTTCTTCCAATTCAGATCAGGGTGTCCTTGTAGGCATCCATGAAACTTTCAATATTCTTCCCCAGCACCATAATTCAAATGCAGTATGACAAACTCAGGCAAGTGATGGCAGCTTGGGTGAAGACCCTAATTTTTCTATCAGTGATTGCAGCTAAATGAAGATTGACTTAAAAAAAAAAAGTCTCACATCTGTAGTAAGGGCAAAGCTTTAGTTGTTGTAAAGAGAGTTAAACAAACAAAAAAGGGGGAGTGTGTGCCTTCAAGACATTTACACTTAAGGTGATGGTTTCACTGGGCAAAAGATGAATGGTGAGTTTTGGGGGGAAATATGTATGCCCAGCTACAAGGGCCACCTGATGCCTCAGAGGAGGTCTTCCCTATGCAGTTTCCTTTGGTACAGCCTTCATGTATAAAAACAGGCCACAATAGACATATCAAAATGACTTTTCCTTCAAAAAGTGGAAGACCACAAAGGTACCTTGTTGCTATAAAAACTCCATCTGAAAAAGACTGTCCCAGTCAGTATAAGATTGCACAATTTTGAGATTTGTGTCATAGAATTTGGGGCAGGGGGGATGCTGACAAGATAGATGAGAAGAAACAAAATAAGAAAGCTAGCATTCTTAAAGATGATCTGAATAAATATAAGTAGAACCATTCTAGTTAAAGATAAAAGAAAAGTCATGCTTATCTTTCTTATCACTGTAAAAAACCAGTTAAGTTTTGGAATGAAGTACCTTGGTGGAACTCAGTGTAGATAAAGGAGTGCTGGGGTGGTGCACCATGTTAACAGACTTACCTGGAACTCTAGATTGATGGTTGAGTTCATCAAGAGGTGCCTGGAAAGATAGACCCTATAATGTATGCCAGAACATCTAATCATGAAAACCTTCTAGAGCCCATTTCTGCCCTGTCACACAAGAGGCCACTGTGAGTCACTTCCACTTGAAAGCAGCAGTTAGTTCAGAAATAGTACAAAGTGTTTGCACTCCACTCTCTCTGGAATGCTGGGTGGCTGAAACCACTGCCTCTGTAGCCAAAAACATACCTGGTGATCAGCTTTGGAAGATTACCGTCAAGAAAACATGAAGGGGGGCTGAGCCCAGGTGGCGTGGTGGTTGTGCACAGGACTGCGACCCACTGGGATGGAAGCTCAATTCTAGCAGCAGCTCCACTGAAGCAAAGGCTGGGCCTCCTACTCCCACCACCAGAGGTCAGTGATGCCCCCCCCCAAAAAAAACAAAGAAAACAAGAAGGAGCAACTCTCCATTTTAATACATGTGATTGCTGAATCATAATCGACTTGATAGGAGATACACAAACACAATGTGGTGCCCCCCACACTCCCAAAGATAGAATTTTTTCAAAATTATGTATTTTATTTTATTTTATTATTTTTTTGCTATTTTTTAAATTATTTTTTCTAATCATTTTATTGGGGGCTCATACATCATTTTTCACAAAATATAAGTAAGCATATTCATCAAGCACCCTCACATGTCCACTTCTATTATTGTTCTCCAATCGTCCACCTTTTCCCTTAAGCCCCTAGTATCGGCTTTTCCATTCCTTCCCCTCTTCCCCTGGTCTCTCCTCCCCTCCAACCCTCAATACTTTATACATTGTTATTGTTTTTTCATATCGTACACTGCCACTGCCCTACCTCTCCCCCAACCCACTCCTTTGATGCCCGTCCTTCAAATAGGAGCTTGTGTATATATCCTTGCTGTTGGTTCCATCTCTCTACCCTCCTTCCCTCCACCCTTCCAGTATCTCCAATCTAACCATTGGCCCGAAGGGGCCCATCCATCCTGGTTTCCCCATATCGCCAGCTCCCCTCTATGCCAGTGTGACTTCTCCAGCCTATCTGGATTTGCAAGGTAGAGTTGGGACCATGATGGTTGGGGGATGGGGAGGAAGGCTTCAGGAACTAGAGGAAACTTGTATGCATCATCACTACCTGGCTGCCCCCCGACTGGTTTGTCTCCTCCCTGTGAATCCCCTGTAAAGGGGTGACCAATTACCCACCAGTGGGCCTTAGGTCCCCACCCTGCTCTCCTCCTCCTTTGTAATGATGTGATTCTTATTCTTTGGTGCTCGATATCTGCTCCCTTCGGCCCCTCTTGATCACGCATGCTGGTGTGCTTCCTGCATGTGGACTTTGCTGTTTCTGCGCTGAATGGTGACTCGATTATCTTCAAGTCTTTGAGATTCCAGGCATTCAATCATTTGTTAGCTGGATACCATCGTTTCTTCCACTTTGTTTGCCTTTGTATCTATTTGTCATCAGCGATATCAGGAGTCAATTAGTCCATTGATTTTGATTTTTGTTCTTTGATAACTGATTGTTTCAGCACCTCATGATCGCATAGGTAAGTGATCTTCTTTTATGGTGGGTTTTGTTGCTTCTGAGCTAGATGGCTTCTTGTTTATGCTCAAGCCTTTAAGACCCCGGATGCTCTATCTTTTGATAGCTGGGCCCATCTGCTTTCTTCACCACCCTTGCTCATGCTCTTACATGTCCTCAATTGGTACACTGGGGATGTGTGCACACAGTGATATATGTTTGTTTTGTTTTGTTTTGTTTTCCCGCCCCATTTGATGTCTATTGCCTAGAACTTTTACCACTTTCACCACCATCTGACCACAGTGGCTGTTGTGCTTCTTCTGTGTGGCTGTGGTCTCTTCTCAGGTAAATGGTCTAATGTTTATCTTCAGGCTTTCAAGACGCTATATAGATCCTTTGCAAGAAAAAACCCAACCTTATCACCTTTAAAATTCTCTCCATTACACTTGGTACATTTATCAACTTTGTGATTCCATTCTTGGAAACAGTTTTCATTTTTCAAACTCATCTGCTTGAGTGACTGACAGAACCTCCCTAATTTTTTTTAATCTTTCTGATGACCTTTTCTAGGTCATCAAATCATGGTCCTGTCATGCCCCTCTTCATTTGAGGAAACAGAAGTCCCAAGGAGTGAGGTTAGGTAAGTAATTTGCATGGGGTGAGCATCCTGTTCTTTGACCAAAGTGAACACATTGAATGGTTGTGTGAGCAGATGCATTGTTGTGATGGCAAAAAAAAGTGCTCTGGGTGCTACAAATCAGGTCTTTTCTGTCACTTCGTTATGCAATCTTTTCAGAACCACAAAATGGAAAACTGGGTTCACAGTCTGACTTGGTGGACTGAGTTCCAGATGCATCATCACACCTTTTTGAGGGGATGCCCTCTCATACACAGACACACACATATGCACAAACATCAGAATTTTTTCCTACTCAGATTTGTCCATTCTTTGAAAATATAAACGTACCCTCTTCAGTTCTAACCCCGACTCTTCCCAACAATTGCCAATGGGATTCCAGAATGTCTGAAAACCAAGCCACATTCATTAGAGTTGCTTCTTTCCTCTTGTCCCATCCCTCCCAACAGCCTGAGTGGCCATACGAGAAACACCCAGTGTGAACATGTACTTTTAAAGCACAGGTTTCATGCCATTGCATAGAAAGGCACATTCAACACTTGCAGAACAAAGCAAAGAGAATGTCGGGTGAGACAGAGGAAACTGCCTTGTGCTCCAACAGAGTACCCTTGTCCACAGCAATTGTTGCCTGAGATTAAAAATGAGAATTGCAATTTCCTGGAAAAATAGATTCTTCTGTTTTTATAGCAACATAGGTTATAAGAGGAATAAGAGTATCCAACTTTCAAGACACTCTTATGTCCATGAACTTAACTGTACCTCACAACAGTCCTGTTACCCAGGCAACACAAAGACAATTGACTTGGTTGTTGTTGTTGTTGTTGTGAGATGTCATCCAATTGGTTCCAACCCATAGCGGCCTCAGACACAACACACAACCCACTGCCCTGCCCTGCACTGCACTGTGCTCAAAATTGTTCTTATGCCGGGGGCCATTGTGGCAGCCATGGTCTCAGTCATCTCCTGGAAGACCTTCTTCTGTTTCGCTGTCCCTCTACTTTACCAAACATGATGTCCTTCTCCAGGAACTGACTGCTCCTGAAAACATCCCCAAAGTATGTAAGAGGAGTTCTGGCATCCTTCCCTCGAAGGAACTCTCTGGCCTGAATCCTTTGAAGACAGATCAGCTAGTCTCTTTTGCCATCCATGGCGTTTACAATAATCTTCTCCAGCGCCCAAATTCAGATGCATTGATTCTTCCTTGGCCTTTTTAATCCCAGCTCCCAGTTCCTACATATGAGACAATTGAAGTTGCCATGACTTGAGTCAGGAGCATCTCAGACCTTAAAGAAACATCTTCCTTTTCAAGATGCCAAAGAGGTCTTGTGCGGCACACTTACCGACCTAATTCAGTTCGCCTTTTGACCTCTTGACCGTTGCTTCCATGATAAGTGATTGTGCCTCCAAGCAAGACAAAATCCTTGACAACATCAATCATTTCTCCATTCATTGGGATGTTACTTATTGGTCCAGTTAAAAGGAATTTGGCCTTCTTTACTTTGAGTTACAATCCATATTGATTAGTCTAGCAATCACCTATCAGACTATCTTGATTTTGTACAGGGAATTGTTTGGAAATCCAGTATATTACTGAATAAGAGGGTGCAAATTTGCACGAAGATCCTAGAGGACAGGGTAGAACTGTTCCTATGGATTCCCAAGATAGTAGCTCTTTATGGAATAGAAACCTCTGACTTTCTCTGCACAATGTACTCACTTCTTTCTATCTACATCATGCTTCTATAAGCTTAAGCTGTTCCAAACATAAAACTGGTTAAAAAGGCCAATTGTGTATATAGATAAAGTGAAATTTATCTCCAGTTGACAGTGCCTATCACATCAGGTACAGTCATGTCTGCACCTTCTCCATTTCAAACATTGATTCAGATGGGTACTTCTATCCAAACTACATGATGCTTCTCATAAGGCACCTGGTGCTCTTGATTCCTGAGAAAGGATATTGATTCTAGGCGGGACATTGATTTATGAGTCATAGTTGATTACCTAAAAATGTGAAAATAATTCATTTACTTTCATGTGAACTCTTCATGGTAAATAAGTCAGTTTCCCTTCCTTTAAAAAAAAGGTTATTATAAGAAGAATCAGTATGTAAAATTACCTGCATACCTAATACATTTCAGGAACTATTTTTCTTCTCATTACCCTGTTGAAGTTACTATACTTAAGGAAATTAAGGTACTTAGGATAAAACTATATATATGTATATGTATGTATTTATAGCACCTTTAGCATTTTCTGAAAGAGACTATCTGGTGTGAAAGAGAAAAGTGTTTAGAAGATTACTAGCAATTCTAATCAACTTCTACCAATATGGATATATAATAAGGTTTGTCAGAGATCACGCTACATAATGCATCCACCATGTATTCTAGCAATTATAAAAACATATGCAGCATTGGGATCTTTGCTCTGGGAGATATAAAGATTAACCAGATGCTAATTATATTCTCCAAGAGGCCATCATTGATTACAGAAGACAAGAGGATATACACTCCAAAAGACAAAACAAGGGAGACCCTGAAGATGCTTTGATACACTGTGAGAGGCACGTCACTAAGTTAACTCTGAAAGTGGAATATGCCTTAAACAATTCACAATGCAGAAAACCACTCCAGTAAGAATATAGGAAATAAAGACTTCTAGGCAAAAATCCAGGAAATGAAAGGATTTGTGGTAGAAATATCAAGTCTTTTAATTTGATTAGTTTATGAACTATTTGATGCTACAAATCTGACCACAAAACTATCACAAACCAAATCATATTTTAGTTCCAAATTGAGAAGCAAGGGCTTGAGCAGGCAGGATATGGGACATCAGTAATAGCACCCTGGCTAGATATGCATGTGCACAAGAGTCTGTGACCATGTTTAGAACATCTGATGAGAAACACTAGGAAAAACACAACTCTCTTTGGAGGTTGCATTCCTCTCAATGACTTCAGTTCCTCCTTTGCATAATGCAAGATTCCCTGTAAAGTATCCTAAGGAACATAGTCCATCCTGAATTGTGTAGTTTGTCAGACCAATGTTCAAATAGAAACTGTCATTTATGAGTGCAGGGGGCTCAGGAATTGTACTTGGCTTCATCTGAAACACAGGGATTTACGTCCCTCTTACAGCATATATCATGTATTAATTTGAATATTTCCAATGCAAAGATATTTGAAATCCAAAGTAAGTGATGGGTTTAAGATTCATGACATGTAGAAAATCTTAGAAAAAAAGTTAACTCTTTTCCTTTCCTCCCCATAATCTGGTGTCTGAAGGTAATTGAGATGGAAGAGAAATAGCATGTATAGATTAATTATTTCAGATCCTGTTAAAATGAAGAGCTGTGTTAGGGATGATTTCTTATGGCATTTCCCTTCATGATGAGTTGCTAAAATATCTGCATCTATGTAGACCAGGGTTATCTGCCTAGTAATTAAAAACAAGGTAGATATTTTCCTTTGTAGTTTTCATACCATCTCTTTCAGAAGACAGCACTAATAGCATGGTGAAAGGATCATCAGTAAGCATACTCTTTCCACACTCTAAAATGGGTCTAGACCGCCTTCCAGAGGCAGATAAGTGACATCTTTATGAAGGCCAACAAAGTCCTTCTACACATGGTATTTCTTTGTTTTATGGTTCTATCCGTTTTTTTCTACCAAAGCAAGTTACCTCTTTAGCCTTGGATTTATCAGAGAGCAAGAGTACTTTTTATCAACTGAAGCCACTTCCTTTGAATCTGAGAGATTTAACCTTGCATATAATGGATTCTTTTACCTGGAAGCTCTTTACTATCATAGGCTTTGTCTCCCTTGTTATTAGGACAGAGTAGAGATATAAAATACCATGTACCTCACAGAGAACATCCAAAGTTATAGAAACTTTAAGCATTCCATTACCATGTAATGTTAGTTTAACCACATGAACCTTCTCTTCTAAACATAAGACATTGACTCTTTTCTTCTTATGTGTGAAGCACTGATGACTCAAGTTTCTTCTCAAGAATAAGGTTTGCTGCTACTCTCAGTTGTTCATCATTGTCATTTCAAGATATTGCTTGACCACATGCTTTATGCGAACTCTGGCATTTATGCGAAATGTTCTGTCTGTCTAAAATGCCATCTTCTTTGAGTCACCCATGAAAATTCTTCCTTATTCTTCCATATCCAACTCAATGTAATCTCTGCAAAGCTCTCCTGTGTCTATGCATCAAAACCAAACTCACGGCCATTGAGAGCATGCAGACTGACAGTGGCCCTGAAGAGCAGGGGATAATGCCTGAGTTTTCAAGACTGCCGTTGCTGATGGGAGTAAAAAGTCCTGACTTTTCTCTCACCCTTGTGTCTATATCCACTGTTAAACTCCTGACCTCTTTGTCCATGACACTGAGGAATTTGAACCCATAGGCAGAAGTTCAATGTCAGGGATGAATGGGGAAAAGCCCTCAAGAATGTCTCTTAAATTTCTATGTAGTACAGAGCTAAAAGGTAGAGGAAAGGAAGATAACATGAACTGGTGAATAACTCCTATGAGTTGAGTAATCGCATCAGAATAAAAATAATCTAAATTTTCAGAGTAAAAGATTAAGATTTCCTTGGAATAGTTAAAGAAGATGGGACTTGGGAAGAGGCGAAGATGTGAAATTGGAAAATCATTCATAATATCTTTTTAACTCGGTGAGATGAATAGAAGGAAGCAGATCAGAAGCAAGAAGCTAATGAACAAAGTACTAAATGAGGAGAAGATTTAAAGTCTGCTTTCATTTGTTGTTCACTCTGGATAAGAAGACTTTCTTCTGACAAACATGGAATCTTTTCTATTTACCACCTCCAGCTAGAGATGGACCTCTTGGTGAAGCCTGGGGATTGTGTGGAGTTATTGAAAAGACACATTTGTACAGAAGTTGCCATCACCATTTTCTGAACATTTATCTCTACTTTTGCCCTTAGTATCAGCTCCCTTTGTTGACATGGATTGTTCTAGGTGCTATAAGCACCCCAAATGAAATGATTTCTTGACATTAGAAAACTGTATAATATTTAACATCATGGCTTAGTTTCAGACTCACTCTTTTACAGCACCTGGAGGTTGGGAATGATAACAATCCATTTTCTTTGGATGCTTGTCAGTCTTTAATATGATCTAAATCCTATATCCAGAAGTCACACAGAGTAGATGCTCATTCAAGGTTGATTATATTGTTTCCCCTAGATGGTTCCTTTTATCTTACTGTGGTTTCTTTGCATGTGCATCTATCAAAGCAAGGGATAAGACTTACACTGAAGCAACTAATAGATCCAGCCATGAAGACAATTGAGATAGGAGTGCAAAAGCAAGGGAAGTAAATCATGGGGGTCACCGAATGAGAATATGTTTGTAATCTTTTTAGAAATTAATATGAATTTCCACCAAAGACAACAATGATGAAGACAGACTGTCATCAGTCATTGCTACCAAGTTTTCCAATGCTGCTGAATTCTTGAAACCTGTGTCCATTCCAGAAGAGGCGGCCTGGCGTGTGTCAGTCAGGATGTGAAATGACTGAGTGGCCAATCATCCTGAGATAGGACAATAACTCATATTAGTATGGACAGATCATCATTAAAGTAGCAGCCTGCTTGAGAGACAGAAACATCTTTTTGTATGCGAGCTGTGTAATCAGGGAGTTACTTGACTAAGCAAATTTTGGGTTAATGGAAAACAGACCCTTCTGTCACCATGAGCAGTGAATGCCTGCATTAAGATTAAACTATGTATATTGCTGACTGCCCTACATTTTTGCCTCAAAAAGGGAGCAGAGAAATGACATTTGCAGTAATTTGGCTAAGGGCTATATCAACCTAATTAGAAATGCTTGGTTCTACAAGTTCACAAAATTGTATTGTGGCAATCGCTCTTGAAAAAAAAATTCAATTCCAAAAATGCAATAAGCAAATTCAGAAACTGATAGATAACTTAAAACATGTTCTCAGGATAAGTACTGTATTAGAAGTATGAACACAGAAAATCCAGAGCCTTGAGGCAGTGAGAATGAAGCTGCTAGGTTCTTAGAGTCAGACTGTTCTGTAATGACATTTCTCGTTCCTGGCCCTCAAAACCTGTCTGCTCTCAGCCTGTACCTACCGTTCATCTCCTGCACCCATGCCCTTTTATTCCTTTCTAGTACTCTTTTTCTTGAACTTTTAGGTTTAAAATAGGACCCTGAGTGCTTGTGCAAACACTGAACTGCTTTGGACATATTTGCCTTTGTTAATTAGCTCTACATTGAAGTATGGTTGAGGAGTGTCTACTTTGGTGCCAGGCAATCTCTCCTCCACCATTTCCAATACTTTTGGCTGTTATTATGAAATATCCTTGTCAGCTTTACCAGTGTAACCTCTACAGTACTCTGGATGTTCTGTTTCGCATGTGTGTGCCACATTAACTTGAAACCACTTTTTCCTTTCTATCAGTCTCATACCTGCTTGTTCTTCAAAATAGATTAAGGTGTTATTGGGACTAGCCAGAGTCAGTACAACACACAGAGACCCTATGAACAAAGAAGGAAACACCACCTGGTCTTCCAGCATCCCCAGAATTATTCTTATGTTTATGTCCCTTGTTGCAGTCGTGGTGTCAATAAAGCTCAACAAAGATCTTCCTATTTTGTGCTGGTCCTTCACTATGCCAAGCAAATTGTCTTCCCTAGGGAATGCTCTCTCCTGATAAAAAATCCAAAATACTTGAGGCATAGTCTAACCATCTTGTCTTTAAAGAACATTTTGGCTATATGTATCCTGAGAAATATTTGTTTGTTTTCTGGGGGGGGAAGTCCATGGAACTTTGGATGTTCTTTGCAAACATCATAATTCCAACTCATTAATTCTTTTTTGGTCTTCCTTATTTAATGCCCAACTTTCACATATGTGAGGCAATGGAAATACCATAGTTTGGGCGAGGCATACCTTAGTCCTGAAATAAGCCTCCTTGTTTTTCAAATCTTTGAAAGAGGTTTCATACAGCAAAATTTACCTAAGGCAATACTTCATTTGACTTTTTGGCCTTCTGTTTCTGTGAACATTGACTGGGGATCCAAGAAAGTTAAAATGCTCAATGATGTCAAACTTATCTCTGTGTTCCATGATGTTGTCTCTAGGTCTAGTTGTGGTGATTTGTGTCTTCTTTCATTGAGTTGCAATTCCTTCAGAAGGCTATAAGCCTTAATTTTTCATCAGCAAGAACTTCAAGTCCTCTTCACCTTAAGCAAGCAAGATTATGTCTTCTGCATTCTATAGGTTGTTCATAAGCCTTCCTTCAATTGTAATGGGATAGTTCTCTTCTACTCAAGGTTCCTGATAATATGCACAGCATACAGATTGAATAAGTATTGTGAGAGGATATAAACCTGACCCATACCTTTCCTGATTTTAAACCATGCAACATGCCCTTGTTCTCTCTGTACAAGTTCCTCTTGATGCGTGGATAGATTCCACAGGACCACAACAAAGTGTTCTATAATTCTCCTTCTTCTCAGGGTTATCCATAGTTGTGATTTTATCCACAACTAAATGTCTTGGTAAAATCAATTAGATACAAGGAAAGGTTTTCTGGTATTTTCTGCTTTCAGCCAAGATCCATGTGACATCACAGAGACATCACTTGTTCTATGACCTCTTTTGAATCTTGCCTGAACCTCTGGCAACTCCCTATCAATGTAGTGCTTCCACTGTTATTGGAAGATCCTTAGAAAAATTGTTCCTAGATATGATATCATTATTTTATTCTATAATTTGAGATTATGGGTCATTTTTCTTTGGGATGGGCACAAATAAGAATCTCTTCTGGTCAGTTGACCAATTAGTTGTCCATGCAGAATCATAGTGATATGAATGAATCAATTTTAATAAAAAAATCATATGTGAAAAACAGTTGCTAATTGCTTATAAGTGATACTTCTTAGTGTATACAAATACAAACAAAATGTTTTACAAATATTTTTACACTGATTTATATTATTAGTTATGATATTATCGATAAATGAGCCAATGTTCTCTTGACTTCCCTCTTCCCCCCCCCTTCCTAAAGTTGCAGGCTAATTCTTTTTTAAAAAATGGAAAGAAAAATTAGTTGTTGATATAGGTTCTTAAATGCCACTTACCACAGTATTGTAGCTAAAATACCAGAACATTTGACAAAGTAAGTTACTTATGACCACCCAGAACCAATGAGTACATGCAGAGAGACATGTGATTTGAAGTATTTTTGTAATTGGTCCACAAGGACAGCTCTAATCTGGAATTGATAGAAGGTTCAAAGGTCAGTTAGCATCTAACCTTGTAAGTATATTGATACCAGTAAACTGGACTTACATAAAATGATTTTGTTGTTATAAGTAAATAAAGGGATGTTTTTTATAAGAAAGACTAATTTTTTGTTGAACCACTGAACATTATTTTATAGACATTCAATGTAGTGTCACATCTTTTGAGAGTGTCACTACCTGGGATCTATGCTACTTAAACCCTCCTAAGGACTCCACTGAACTCCATACTAGATCAATGAAATAAAAATGTTTGTAGTGAGATTTAGGCATCTATATGTCTTAAGAGCTGCCTGGGGTGTTTATATTTGGTCATATTTAAGCCCATTTCACTATACCTTATTCATTGCTCAGATTAAACACGAACAAAAAGTGGTTTGAAGAGTCCATTGTGCATACTTGTAGAGTTTAAATCTGGGAGTACCAATAACAAAGTAAACCCATTCCTGTTGACTCCTATAAGATGCCCCACTTAGGATGAATGAGAACATTCCCCATGGAGTGACTCATGACTTTGAAAATTTTGCCTTTGAGTTATTACTGCATCCTGAACAGAAGCTATTGCAGATAAAGATGCTTCATGAACCGTATTTTGAGAAACTACTATAGTTCCAATCTTGATTAAGACAGAGAGACTTAAGGGACTTGGGTCAATCCTTAAGATTTAATGTTGTAACATGATCATATACTGATTATTCAATTAGACACATCTACTCTTCCTTCAAAACCCAATGTGCTCCTTTGAATAATCAATCATTTATGATCAATTTTTGGTAATATTTACACAAAGGAAACATTCTGAAGTTCAAGAAAGACACAAGGATTGAAATGGGAATGAAGCAGAGTAAGCGATCACACATCACAATGAACGGGATGAAAGAAAATGTGCCTGAAGTGTTGAATGCAAAACTTATATTCATCACCTACCCTAAAACCATCCACCAATTTGCATTTTATAAAGCTGCAAAAACAAAAAAAGACCAGAGATTGTTTCCTTTTAAAACACACCATGATCTCTCCTTACTGATACAAGTACAACAAAGGGAGACACATTCCCCACTTTTTTTTTACTGTCACTACAGCAGAGAACTTAATAATATACCCAGAGGGCTTCTTTGTTTTGTATATATGCATATATGTTTGTGTCCAATTCCTGAGCTCTTGCTTCCCTGCTTGTTATAACATAAATGACTGTAAAAACACCGAATGGAATCAGGATTTATACCGCTAGCCTGAACCTTGGGATTCAAGATTAACAAGCTGTACCTTAAATCTCAATCTTTGCCCTGTGTGCTGCAAACTACCCAGGAACTAGGACCTGTAGATATTGTATCCAGGCTTATCTTGTATCTTGTCATTATGGCAACCTGACCCTTGACCTTGACCCTCATTCTGGTATTTGGGGCCTGACTATCCAGGAATAGACTTTGCTAATGTGATATTTTATTTCTAAATGCCACGCATATATTAGTGAGCTTTGTGTTAGAAACAAAGGACCTCAAAACTCTGAGTGACTTACAGATATGGAGTCTTTCTCACCAGCAGGACACAGGAGTTGAACTAGTTTGACCAGGCTGTTTCTTCAAAAGCCAAAATGAAGAGGTCCAGTAATCTCCGTGACAGAGAAAAACGGGGGCTCCTGACAGAAGCACGAATGCTTTGCTGCTAGACGCTAGCATTACACCAAAGTGCTTATGATTCACCTGTCAAAGTAGGTCACACGGCCAGGCCTGACTCTGTGCCCAGGGAAAGGCTAAGCAAGGCACAAGGCAACGGGCAGAGGAGAACTCCCCTAAAGGCTTTCCTGCCCCACATATCTGTGGAAGCAGACTGCTGCATGCTTCTCCCTCAGAATCATCGGTTTGACCAGTGTGTGATCATGCTGCCTCTACTGCTCCTTTCCACAGCAGAGGGGAAAGAAAGTCATCAAGTTCAATGAGCCACACCCAATCTCAGATCCATCCAATGGATTCTAACTAGTAGTGACGGTAGGCAGCATTTCTGAGACTAGCACCTTTTCCAGAGCAGCCGGCTCCTCTCCTGTAGAGCAACTGGTGATTTACAGCACACATCAGACTTCAAAGGAGGAAAAATCACAACATTGTGAGCGAGGGGAAGTTTGGAATGGGGATCCAACGCCCATCTGTAGGGAACAGGACATCCCCTTACAGAAAAGGGACACAGAGAGGAGAAGAGCCAGTCGGGGCAGTATAGTACCATTGAAACACAGAACTTTCCTCTAGTTCTTCAATGCTTCTTCCTCCCACTATCTTATCCCAATTTTACCTTACAAACCCTGCTATCCCAGAGGATGTACACTGGTACAAATAGGAATTGGAAACATCGGGAATCTAGGACAGATGAACCCCTCAGGACTAGTGATGGGAGTAGCAATAACAGGTTGAGGGGAGAGAAGGTGGGATAGAAAGGGAAAATTGATTACAAGAATCTGCTTATCATCCCCTCCATGAGGAACAGACAACAGAAAAGTGAGTGAAGAGAGATGTTGGATGGTGTAAGATATGACAAAAATAATAATAATATTTACAAATTATCAATGGTTCAAGGGAGTGGTGGTGAGGAGGGAGGGAAAATAGGGAGCTGATACCAAGTGCTCAAGTAGAAAGCAAGTGTTTCAGGAATGATGAGGGGGACATCTACAGATGTGCTTGACACAATGGATTGGGGTAAGAGTTGTGTAAGCCCCTGATAAAATGATTTACTTTTTCAAAAGAATAGCATCTGGAATTTTAAAGACTCATTTTCAAACAAGCAGCCATCTCAGTGAGGCAATCAAGGCCCCATGGAAGAAGCACACCAGCCTGTGTGATCTGAGGATTGTAAATAGCACAATCCAAATCTAAAGGAGGAAACCCAAAATCCATTTCCCGCATCCACACGTGGATGAATCCTCTGGGGAATCCCCTCTGACCCTTGCCGAGGAGTGTGAATAGCTCTGTTATCAGACAGAGTGCATTGTAAAGCTGATTGGGGCACATGTAGTTAAGCTAAAATGTAATGCTTTGGGGCTGAGCCCCGGTGGTGTAGTGGTTGAGTGCAGGACTGCAGCACACTGACTTGGCGGTTCAAATCCAGCAGCAGCTCTCTAGGAGCAAGGCTGGGCCTCTCACTGACTTGGCGGTTCAAATCCAGCAGCAGCTCTCTAGGAGCAAGGCTGGGCCTCTCACTCCCACCAGAGAGCAGTGATGCCCCCCCCAAAAAAAACAAAAAAAAATGTAATGCCTTATCACTTGATATCCTCTGCTACATTCAGATTTTTTTTCAGTTTTTAATACTTTCTGCTTTCTCTTAGATGAGATTTTTCTATGTTTGATTAGTCGTTGCTGTTAGGTTTTGTTGTTGGTGGTGTTGTTGTTGGCTCGCTTGCATCCTCTCTGGGGTTTCTATGACTTTTTGTATGTGAAATCAAGGATGGGTCGACCCACAGAGAAAGAAACGGGGTTGATGGATTCCTGGGGTCCTGGCAAGACTGGAGGGGGGAATAAGCGGCTAACAACAGTGAGCACGAGAAGAAAATGTAGTGATGGTTGCATAAATCTTAACGTGATTGAAAAGTCAAGGAGTATGATATGTGAAGTGTACGCCGATAAAAATATTAAGTAATAAATAAGAAGGGGGCAGTGTTAAATAAGCAAACCAAAATAAAGCAAAAGAGCCTCCCCTCCCCTCAAAAAAGCACCCCCCTTTGCATTTGCTCGCCAATGCCCAACCCAATGCACCACCAGGACTCCTACTGGATCCCGTCCTATGAACCGACTGCCCTCCTAGGGGTTGCGTCCATGATGCAAGTTACGTCACACTTCCACACCTCTTTTCAACGTCTGCGATTTAGACTGTGTTTGACTCTCCCTTTCGCTGGTGGCAGCATGGTGACAGGGTAGACTGCTTGCCTCAAGCTCAGCCATTTGAAACCACCAAGATGAGAGTGAAGCGCACAGGGCCAGAGCCATCCTGACGGGGTCACTGCGAGTCGGAACTGACTACAGGTTAGTGAGGTTTGGTGCTTGTTGTTAGCTGGATCTGCCTATGAGCCTGCTCAGTTTCCTTGTTGTCATTAGCTGCTGTGGAGTAGCCGCCCGCAACGCAACAGAACCCCATGCACAAGGGAATGCGTACCCTGAGGTCTATAAGGTTGAAACTGCCTCATTTTCAGAGCTAAAATCCCAGACCTTTCTCCCAGTTCCTCTTAGTAGGAGACTCCCTGCTGCTGTGCTGCTGACCACAGATCGGCCAGCAGTAGATGCCTACGTGGCGCTTTGATCAGAAACTACCCTGATCATGACCATGATGCCTTTTCTGTTTCCTTCCAGCGTGTCCCCTTGCAGGTAGTCAGGGCAGTCATCATGCCAAGAGTCAGCAACACAGCCAGGAGCAGCCCGTGAGCAAGCTTCTAGAGCCTCCCCTCTGCTTCTCTACCTGACTCTGCTCCTGGGACTGAACTTTACAGTTAAGACATTTGCTGCCCAGAGCACACACTGAGCGCTGCACATGCCGTGGGGTTTCTGCTGTTGGTAACCGCTGGGCAAAAAAGTAGTGGAAGCCCAGTCTGAAGTCACCTACGTCATCAGTTTCCCTCTTAGAGAAAGCTAAGAACTCGGGAAGGAAGTAACCGTAAGCCGGGGTCTTGGTCAGAAAATGATCACAGCTGTGGCCTCGTTCTTCACCTCACAGCTCTTCCTCTGAAGGCAGTTGTCAGCCACTGGAGAGAATGCATACACAACCCCCAGGTGGTCAACCTCAGGCTTGCCCAACCTTCTGGGTGAGAAGTTTTTGGACTTCTCTAGCACCATCCATATGCTATCCTTCACCTGGTTTCTGGACACAATAAGTCTAAAATGCATACAATCTGTTTTTTTTTTTAGGTTAAAAAATGTTTTCAGATTTGTTCTTAAGAAGAATCATGCATGGGAGGGAGGGAGATTGTAAATTATCAAGGGTTCATGAGGGAGGAAAGGTGGAGGGAGGGGGAATCCAGAGCTGATAACAAGGGCTCAGGTACAATGAAAATGATGATGGCAACAAATGTACAAAGGGGCCGGAGACAATGGATGGATGGATGGGTTGGGATAAATGCTGCCAGAGCCCCCGATAACAGCATCTTCTTTTGAAAATTTTCTTTCAAAACCCCTTCCAAAAAATGATCCCAAGGACTGACTGGGTTCCAATGCTCTATGAGGGACGACTGCGATGGAGTAAGGAAGGAGCTCATTTCTTCGGGAGCAGCTGAGGCAGTTTTCATTTTCAGAGTGTCCCAGAACAGCTTGATGCCCGGGGATTCTCTCTTTGTTTTTCTAAGAGCTAATTGACAGACAAGGTTAGAAAATGAAGTGGTAAGGAAACAAGAGAGGTTTTATTTGTTGTGATTAACCTTTGCCAGAAGCGGTGTTCTCTGGATTTGTTTAGTAAACCTACTCAAGAGAGGACCATGACAGGACTTGAATGTATATTGCTGGTTCTTGGCTACCTATGGACATGGATTCATCTGAGGGCCGAGGGGAAAACATGTAACCCAATTCTTCTTGTTTCTTACCTTCCTTGGAGATGAAGTGGGGCTACATGGTATAAATGAGACCTTGCTAAACTTTTAAATTTCTCCCAGTTAGTATAATTGAGTGGGAGAGTATAGTATATGTAGTTAAAAGAATGAATTCTGTTACTGCACATTATTTTTCATGTGACTTTAGGCTATTTACTTAACCGCCTTGTGCTTTGGTTCCTTTGTCTATTAAGTGGTTTGGGGCATATTATATTTCTATCTTGCAGTCCTCAAACATTACTAGTGTCTCTTCATTCACGATATTATTAGTAATGTGGTAAGGTCAAGAGTCACTCTTTGCTGAAAAGCACAGTCTTCTCTGTTTAAGTGACTCACAGTTCAACACACAGTGAAAATAATGATTAAAACAGCTTTTAATTCACAATGAGGTTACAGAAGCATAACTAACAAACCATAATGTCCAGGGTTAGGTGTAACATCTGTGCTGATTCTTAGATTCAAGCATTGACATCTAAAGCCATTTGGAAAGGAATTGCACAGGCAGAGGCAACAGTAAAAAGCAAACAAATGTCATAAAGCCCAAATCACAGAAAGAAAAGCCAAGTAACATTGAGGCCCGAGTCCATGAGTAAAAGAATAACCCTGCAAAGGGAAAGACCAAGGCCAAATAAAGAATTGATAGAGAATTAGAAGTAAAGATGACTGATGAGTTCTAAATAATGATAAGATATTTTCTTTTTAAAAAGAAAAAAAATCCTCTGGCCTTACAAAAGAGAGTTAGAGAGACTATTCTACTGTCTGCTGGAAGAATCACCATATAACAAGTCATGTGATTGATCCATAATATTGAGTTTCCATCCCTCTTGTATGGATCTGGAAAATGAAGTGGGTGTGCTTCTTCGTGTATTTGATTGTTGTTTCCAAGTCAGTGACAATTTAGCATAGAAGAAAATAATCTGAGTCAGAGACTTCAGTTCAATTCTTACCTAGAACAAGTTTGAATCCTTTTAATGTTAGAGGACTTACTTTGTCTTGTTAAGTTTCTGCTTCCTACTCAGCTAAAAGGAAGATTTTGTTCTGCCTAATTCACAAAGTTGTTTAGATTAAAAGAAGAAAGAACTCAAAGGCCTGCTGCTATTCTCTCTACAGAAGGCTCCTCAAAAGTTCAATACTAGAGTTAGTGAAACACACACACACACAAACACACGCACACATACCCTGCCTGCTCCTTGCTGCCTGTGTGTGAGATGCCCCTACATATCTTTTGTTGTAGGTGCCACCAAGTCACTTTTGATCAATGCCAAGCCTATGTAGAACAGAACAAAGCACCACTGAGTCCAGCGGTGTCCTTATAAATGTTCCTGTGTTTGATCTTTTTCTTGTAGTCACTGTGTCAACCTCGTTGAGCTCCTTCCTCTTATTAGCTGCCCTTATACTTTAAAACGCTTGTTGACATTTTGGAATAGCTCTCTCTTGATAGAATGCCCAAAGTATTTGAGATGCAGTCTCACCATCCTTGCTTCTAAGAAGTATTCTGCTGTATTCAACTTGAAGTCAGCATTCTGCGACGGATCTGTTTGTTCCTTGGGCAATCCAGGGTACTTCCAATATTTTTTTTACCAGCATCAAGATTCAAATGTGACAATTATTATTCAGTCTTCCACATTCAGTGCCCAATTCTCATGCATAGAAGGCTTAGGTCAGGCCCAACCGAGTCCACCAAGTAACAGCTTTGCCTTTCGATATCTTAAAAAGATTTTGGGCAACAGGGCTACCCAGAGAAATGTGTCATTCGATCTTTGGACTGTTGCTTCCATGAACATTGATTGTGGATTCAAGCAAGATGAAATGCTTGACAGCTTCAATCTTTTCTCCAATCATTGTGACATTACCTATTAGTCCAGTAGTGAGGGTTTGGGGGGTTTTTTGTATTGAATTATAATCTGTACTAAAAGTTACAACCTTTGATCTTCATCAACAAGTGTTTAAAGTCTTCCTTGCTTTCAACAAGCAAGTGTTCCACAATGTGTCTTCTGCATATTACAGATTATTAATAATCTATGTGAAATCATAGTGCCATATTCCCCTTCATATCACTCAGCTTCTATGATTGTTTGCTGTGCATAGAGATTGAATTAATATGGTGAGAGTATACAACCCTGACACACCATTCCTGATTTTCAACCGTACAGTGGCCCTTTGTTCTGTTTGCACAATGATGTTTTAACCCATGCAGATGTTCCCAATAAGCATGATGAAGTATTCTGGAATTGCTATTTTGCTCAAGGTTATTGATAGAATGTCATTACTTACATAGGCTTGTTGAAACATTCCAATCGGTCAGTTCCACAAGATAATGCCTCCGAGCAGCTTGCCTTTCACCCTCAATGCTATTGGGTCTTGATCATAAGCTATCTCTTGTAGTAACCGAATTTTGACTAGCTATTAGTATGGTAATTCTATGTGTTCTTTCAGTCTGCTTTTGATACTGCCTGCCTTGTTCAATATTTTACCTATAGAATCTTTCAATTTTGTAACTTGAGCTTCAATAATATTTTTTCTTAATTCTTTCAGTTAAGAATGCTGAGCATTTTTCTCCTTTTGAGTTTTCTACCCTAGATCTTTGAACATGTCATTATATTTTACATGTTCTTCTCAGACTGCCCTTTGAAATGTTCTGTTCTGCTCCTTGACTTCATCGTTTCTTCCTTTTGCAGCCACTAGTCTACAATTAAGAGAGCAGTTTAAAGTTCCTTCTGACATCCACTTTGATATGTTCTTTCTTGCCTGTTCTGTAAACATGTATCTTCTTCATCTATGATGCTCTTGACGCCATTTTACAGCTCAGCAGTCCTTCTGCAATCAGAGTTCAATGCAGCAAATCTGTTCTTAAATTGGTCTTGAAATTCAGGTGGGATAAACTCAAGGTCTGTCTTTCTCATGATCAGATAGACTCTCACGGACCTTAAAATTTTTCCTTCCTCTTCAGTCTGACCTTGTATATAAATAGTTGATTGTTCCATATTCAGCCCTTGACCAAAATATATCTGTTGATAAATGAGTTTTTCTCTTCACACAGATGTAACAATTTTGTTTCTGTGCATTTCATCTGGAGAAATCCATGTGGTTAGTTACTTTTTGTATTGTGAGAAAATAATTTGCTATGAAGCCTTTGGCCTTGCATAATTATATTGTGATTGCCAGATTTATATCTTGACTCAGACCATAATTTCTAATGACTATCCCTTCCTCATTGTTCCCAAATCCTGTATTCCAATGGCCAATAAAATATTGGTAGAATTCTTCCCGTTTTTTCATTGCTAACTTTATTGGTTAATGTAAAAATTTGAAAGAAGTTTTATTAGCTGCATGTTCTTGTGTGTGCATAGATATCCTACACAGACAACATTGTACTCCAAAGTAGTTCTTGACATATCCTTTTAAAGATTAATTTCATGCTCAAAATTCCTCTTGCATTTGTCATTCCTAGCATAGGGACCCATATAATTTTCTGGTTCAAAATGACCTGTATCAATTCATTTTAGCTCACTACTGTCTAGGACATCAATAATGATGTGTCTCGTTTCATTTTTGACCATTTCTAACTTTGCTAGATTCATACTTTAAATGCTCCAAGTTACAATTGCTAATAGATTTTTGAATCAGTTCTTCTCATTTTGAGTCATGCCCTGGTAGCAAATGAAGGTCTCAAGGCTTTACTACTTCATGCCATTAAGATGAACTCTACTTGAAGAAGGCAGATCTCCCACAGCCATATTTGAATGCCTGCCAACATTATCGTCTGGCATTATATATGGCAATGTTCTGCTGATATTCATGATATTTTAAGTATATGAATATGTCCTGGTGCTATCCATAAGGTTTTCACTGTCTAATCCTTTCCAAGTAAACAGTCTATTCTTCTTTATTCTTTGTTCTTAGTCTGGAAGCTCCACTAAATCCTCTTTACGCAGAGTGACCCTGCTTGTGTTTAAAAACACTAGTGGCTTAGCCTCCTGCAGAACAACATCACACAAGCCACCACAGTATGACAAACAGACAAGTGCTTGGTGCCTATGTAGAGAGATGATATTCATAACACATTAGCCACAGAGTTGTGGGAATTACTAATCCAGCCCGTAAGAGTTGACTTGCTATAGGTGAAATGCTTTGCATAATCTTGGAAAAAATATTTAAAAATCTGATTATACTTCTTATGAATATTGAGTTTTTCAAGTAATTTCTAACTGCTGATTTTCAAGTAAAAGCAAATATTCAACATGCAGCATCATTGAGGAAAAGTTTTCCAAATATGCATGTATTTATTGGTCCTGCTTGCATGTTGAGTAAGGATGTGTTATACCACACTTAATATTTTTAAATCTTTAAATCTTGTTGGTTTAATTGTCTTCTGATGAACAGCCAGGTTTGTGAATAGCTCACAGTCTCCTGTCCAGTGATTACAAGTATAAGGTGGCTTTTACACATAAGGTTGGTAGCTTCCAATGTCTTTTCTTCTACAAAGTGATGCTTGATGTATCATCAAGAAATGGTCTCAATAATATTTTGAGAAAATTCAAAGAATTTTATTTCTCTAAAATATTCCAAGTACTTATTCACTTGAAACTAAGAAAAAATCATACTCTTTGTGTATATAGTACACTTGTATTATTTATTTCTACCATGGAATTTAAACTATTTTCACTGATTCACAAATTATTCTTTGATTCATGAAGAATTATAAATATTTGCCAAAATTGTTTCATGACTTTTTGGCTTGAATTGGATTAGAATTATTTATTAGATAGCCTCTTTGGAAATCAGAAGGAAAAATGATTGGGTAATTATAGAAAAATACTCCATTCTAAGACCATTAGAGAAATATCAATCTTCTCACTCTTCAACCTAGAAAACGTGGTCTACGTATCTCTGAGGACATCAGTCTTTGCTTGCCTATTTGCATTGTGAATAACTGGCTAGCTATATAACATCAAGTTCTGGGGTAAAATATCCCAAGATTTCTGTCAATTGCATTTTTAATATGACAGTGCAAGGGCAATCTGCTGAATTTACAATGGTGACATTTATGTCTCAACATTTGTCTGACAGAACAGATGCTAAAGAGTATATATTTTATTTTTATTTCCTTAAATGGAATTTTAAAACATGATAGTGTATATTCCTTATGTGTTTGTCCATGACTAATATGTTGACCTTTTATTATCCTTACAAACAAGCTTAAGAAAAATTCAATGCCTGTGTTCAAACTGGAAATTAAAGTCGATAAGGAATTTTGACAACTATTGAAGGCTAGAAATTGTGTTGTGGTTTAAATATTCAAAGATAAAGAAGATACATTTCTCACTTTCAAGAAATAATCTAATTCACTTGTTTAAACAAAAGTAGTTCTCTCCTTCTGTGGGATTCAGTTCCTATGACTGTCCTAAGCTGATTTTGACATCTCTCAAATATTCTTCTCTTTCAGTTTTCAATATTGTTGGCTCTTATGAAAACTATATAAATTTGACATTAATTGGTGAATTGAAAGCAGTATTTATAAACTTACAGATAATTTGAATGCATATTGGCTTAAATAAAAATATACATAAAAATCTGGTCTGAGGAAGAGTTGGACAACATTAACATTTCATCTGTTGCAATAATTACTGTGGAATGCTATGGATTATCTAGATTACTCCTAGGAAGGGGGTTGGTATTTCTAGACCAAAAATTAGTGAGAGCAATATCTATGTTCCTTTTCTTCTTTCCTTCCTTTATTTTCTTTCCTGTCTTCTTGTCTTTCTTTTTTCCTGCATCTATTTAGTGCCAAAGTGTTACTGCTTCTTGAACCTTCTTATCAGCATTAGCATTTAGGACCATGTTTAGTAGTAATTGAAACCTCTTGTTCAGTTAATAAAACTCAATCAACATGAAAGTCACTTGAACTTAAAATCATAACACTGAATAAGTGTGAGGGAAACTCTGAAAATGATAACAGGAGCAAATTAAACACGGTAATATTATATGTCTTAAAAGCGCACGGCCATCAAGTCAATGCTCTATGCGATACAGTAACCCTGGGTGACAAAGGAGAACTGCCCCTATGAGTTTCATAGCCTGTGTCTTTGCTGGAGGAGAAGGCTTCCTCTTTCTACCACAGAGCAGCTCCTAGTTTCGAACTGCTGATATTGTGATTAGCAGCCCTCTACAAAGCTCACTATGGCACATTAGATGTAGTGGATAAGAAAAACAAATGACCACTCATGAGGACCCTGTAGGGCACAGTAGAAATACCCCTTGGAGTTTCTGAGTCTAAAATCTTTATAGGAACTGGCAGCCTCTTTCTCCAAAATTAAGGGAGGGTGAACTGCTGATATTTGCTGTTAACTCAATGGGTAGGCCACTATCCCACCAAGGTTTCCCTTGTAGTGCATGTTAGTAAGGATAAAATCTACCAAAAGAGTGTTAATCATAAGTGCAGTTCATCACCACTTGAATTTATAGTAAGTTGAAACTACCAGTATTCAACTGGTGAGTCAGAGACTATGGTTTCAAAGCATTCTCTGCCATCCACAAAAGCAATCAAACTCACTGGCATCCAGTAATTTCCAATTCTTAGCAATTCAACCAATTCCTATCTTGATTTCATGGCAATGGTTTGCTTTTGTTGCTGTTCTGCTCTGTTTTTCTGGCTTTAACCATAAGTTCAGTGGTTTGAAACCACCAACTGCTCATTAACTACTGTTATTAACAGAGGGAGTCCTTGTGGAATGTGAGATAACCCATGGTCCACTAATTGCATATCCTCCAGCCTCTCTTGGGAGAAATGCAAGGCTATCTGCTCTCATTAGAATTCAGTCTCCCAAGGGTGGCTATAGCTCAAATGGACAGGAGAGCAGTGGGTGGGTTTGGTACCATTAGTACTGGATTGTCTAGGTGTTACAGCTTTCAAATTTGGTTACAAATTGAACTTTGAAGTCCACTTCCGAAGAAAGACCAGGTGATAGACATCTGAAAAATTGATGACTGAAAACATTGTGAAACACAGTTGTACTCTGGACCATATAGAATTACTTGCATCAACTTGGCCACTTGGCAATTGGGCTGATGAATGGGGGTGGGTGGGGAGAAGAAGGAGGAATGTAGTACTGATGGCATCCTGGTTACCCCTTGGCTGTGATCCGCAGCGGTGGCAGTTAGAAACCACCAGAAGTTCCTCGGGAGAAAGACTGGGCTTCCTAATCCCATAAACATTTACAGTATCTGAAACTCACAGGAAGGTCGCTGTGTGTCAGCATGGATAGTGATGGTGATGGAAAGTGATATTTTGGTGACATTAGGATATTTGCTAAGAACAGCAAGTTAGTGGGACAAAAGTAAAGCAAAGAGCTGATCAGTAAAAATGTTAGGGACCGTGGCGCTTCTCCCGACTCCCACCCTCCAACAAATTCACAGAAGAAAAACCTAGTGATCTGGTCTTGAAAAGATGGCAACCTTAAAAATACATATGGATAATTTAACTCTTCTTACATAGGGTTATTATAGATCTAAATCCATTTAAAAATAATGACACTAAGAACAATCATGCCTTAAAGAAGGATATAATTAAAGGGTATAAAATTCTCACTTCTCACAAAAGGAGTTATTTAGCAATTAAACAAAAGCAGACAATGTACCATAAGGGTTAGCAGTAATAGCTCCTGTCAGATAAAATAGCTATCAACATCCAATGGCTTTCACACCTGTCGTTCACAGTGGTGAGGTTATTGGGAAAATTCAATCCTGTCTGTCTGGGAAGGCAATCTGTCAGTGAAGAAAACCAAAATTAAACCAGATGTATTATATCTTTGACTTATGCATATGAAATACTTTTGTTTCATTTTGCTTTGTTTTTAATGTAGAGGCTGTGAAGTTCAAGTCAGGAGTTGATAAAGTGTTGGATCAGGAGCCAGGAGGTTGACAGTTCTCCATGCTTATTTGCCATGAAGTGTGCCAGGACAACCTATCTCATTTCTAAGCACACTTTTTGAGTCCTCCCTTCTGCAGATCATTTCTAGTATATGTGCTGCCAAAGCAAACACAAGATCATTTCTTTTACTATCTGGGAGCACAAAAGGGAGTCATTTAATTGCACTGCATTAATCCCTGGTCACAGCATCTGTACTCAACCCTTGATTCCCAACCTACGAAGACAGGCTGAATGCCAGAAGCTGCTTTTCTTCTCATTTGCAAAGTCCAAATCAGGTCTGAAACATCAGCCTCAGCTTTTCACTGAAACCTGCCCTGACTTTTGAAAACCTATTGTTTCAAAGAGATCTCTCCATGGAGAGCCTACATTCTCCCACCCATGGCTTATTTTAATTGAAGATTCAAAGTCATTCCAAGGTTAATTGGTAAAATCCAGCAGCCCTCATTCAAAGAAATGAGTGCAGGCCAAAAAATATTTTAAGAATCTCACTCGGTTGTACTTGTACACATATGTTAAGATGAATTAACAACAAAAGCTATCATAACCAAATGAAGAAATTATTTTATTCATAAGTATATGACATTGAGAGGGTCTCTTAATTTCTCTACTGTTTAACATTTCTTTAAAATGAACCATCATCTCCAAAGGATTCCTTGTGCCACACGGAATTCATCAATGTGCTTCTCACTGAAAAGTTAGTGACTCGAAGTCGCCAGGCGCTCTGTAAAATATATACAGTCTCAGAAACTCTATGGAGTATTCTTCTCGGCTCTTTGGGGTCTCTATGAGCTGGATGCATCCCTGGCAATGACTATCATCCTAAATATGCATGGTACAAAGGGGTCATGCTGCAGACTGCCACCTGTATTGATGGAGGCATGTGTTCACCAGGCCTGGTGAAATACCTGGTGATCTACTTATGAGAAATTACCTACTGCAGACCTGGTGAAGCAGAGTTCTCCTATGACATGCATGGATCACCATGAATCGAGGTAGACTTAGACTTACTGACTACTGTGGGATTTTTGTTTTGTTTTCCTTTCCGATATTAGTTTCTTATTTTTGCTATAACAAATTGCAAGAAACTCGTGTATAGCAACGTGCTCACAATTCTGGAAATCCGAAGACTAAAATGAAGGTGCTGGAAGAGGCATCTTCTCTCCGGGAGCTTGCATTGGCTTCCTTTTCTAATTTCCAGAGGTCAGCACTGTTCCTTGAGTCATGGATCCTTCTTTCCTTTTCAATACGCATCACATCACACCTATGGTTTCATGATTACTTCCCCTTCATTGGTCTTTAAACCTTCTTGCCTCTTTTCTGTAAGGCACCTTGCAAATACCAAATCAAGTCCATAAGTCTGACATTAGCTCATATATCTGATATCAATATATCGGATCCTCTTCAGACCCACAAAACACATGCAATGATGCCAAATGTAGAAAGATCACAGGCCAGTGGGTGGAAAGTCTTCTGGATCCAGGATGGTGGAAGCATCTCAGCACTGGCATGGGTCTCCAGGTGGCTCTTCCAGGTCAGGGCTCTCACTGCCACCAGCATAGATCCTTGTGTCTTTTCAGTAGAGAGTTTCTCAGGCAATGAGTGAATGTCCCTCCTCCAATGAGCCAATTATCTCCTTATCACTTCCAAATGAGGTCATCAAGTTGGGACCTGTGTTACATGCCAAACTCCACCCGTTCACTCGTATGTCTCAAAATGGCAATGGATTATGTAACTACTTCAAGCGAACCAGGAGTTTCAAACTGCTGACCCTCTGTTTAACAGTTCAAAATATAACTTCTATACCACCAGGACTACTCTTAGTGTATTGAAAAGTAACATCAAAAGGATGTTATTTTGAAGGCTAGGACAAGCCTGATTCAAATGATGGTATTTTCCATTTGCCTTGTAAGAATATGAAAGGTGGACACTGAAGAACTGATGCATTTGAATTGGAGTTCTGATGAAGATGATTGAAAGTACCATGTATTGTGAAAAGGACAAACAAGTCTAATTTGAAAAAAAAAATATGACCAGAGTGCTCCTTAGAGGCAAAGGTAGCAAGATTTTATCTCACTTACTTCTAAAATGTGGTCAGGATTGATCTGTCCCTGGAAAGGACATCATTCTTGGTAAGTAGAGAGGTAGCAAAGGAAAGGAGTTCCCTTGAATGGATGGATGGCTACAAAAATGGGTATAGCTGTAGGAAGATTGTGACGATGGCACAGAAACAGGCAGTGTTTTTCATTGTTCTGCTGTGCAGAGGGTCATTATGGGTTGGAAACTACTCCAGAATGCTAACAATGCAAACACTATTTGACCTACCAGAACCTTACCTCTTGCAGTTCTTTGAACATATATATGGAGAAATAGAATTTATAATGAGTTCTTTAAGAAACATGTATAAGATACAAAATATGGTTATTCTTTTTAAACTCTCCAGGGTCTATAGTCATCTTTATGTGTGACATTTGGACCTGTTTTCTTTTCTCCAAAATGGAAAGCAGCCTGATGTCCCTTACTGTCTTCTTATTTAGGGCATTCATCCTTTTTAGATGACTTTCAATCTCTCCAATACCATTTCTGCTCTCTTAGGTGCTCCCTGCTCTATAGATAGCCAGGACACTATGTATTGACAGATTGCAATGTTTGACATTTAGTTAAGATATAACATGTATTCTGAACACAGTCTTGAAGGATTTGCTCATATATCCACCAGTATTCATAAACCTCAAATCACTATTCATGGGAGTCTGAAGATCATTTCAGATGGGCTCCTTAGCTCTCTAGGGGCCCATTTTAATTTTTATAATTAAAGCTCTCAATATCATAAAAATACAATGAGTTTTTATCTGGAAAATTTAAATCCCTTCATAGTTAAGTGAATTGTGAAACCACTGAGAATAGAATAAATCTGTTTAAAGATGATGCTGAGTGCACTGATAATGTTTTTAAAGAAAATTGAGTAAGTGTTCCTTTTATTGAAAGTGAGAATAGTGGTGACAATGATGAAGATGAAGTAGTGGTAATAGCATTGATTCAATAAATATTTATTGTACTGTGCCCAGTGCTTGGTTAAATATTGCCAAAAATAAAGCAAAACTTAATTCTTACAGAGGATGGCAAAATCTAAAGATTAGTAAGTACAAGAGGCATGGTTCTAACCCCAAACCTTCTCTTTTGTTGAACTCATTCAACCTCTTTCCCAAATAGTTTGACATGATGAGAGCTTTGAACATCAAGCAGCATAAAAACCTCCATCGGTTTTGGTCATTTCCTGTAGTCTTGGAGTTGCTGTGATGCTGGAGGTTAAACTCACATGACCATGTGTGGTTCAACAGGAGTCAACCAAGCTTCATAAACAAGATAGATGAGCAAGAAAGGCCTACTCTGCTACTTTGAAATGTCACCAATGAAAACTGTATGGATTACAACAAGATTTTATGACATTGTTCTAGAAAATGAAGTCAAACACAGCAATCTGCCTAGGATGGAGTAACACTTTGTTCTAATAGGCCTAAAGTCTCCATAATGCAAGTCTTCTTGACAGTCACTATGACCGTAAGAATACTATTTAGAAAAGGTATAAAGTATAGCAAAGTTTACAGTGAAAAGTTCATAAAGTAGATGTTTTGGTCTTCCTTTTCCAAGAGAAAACCCCTAAAGAGCAGGTTCAGCTGGATCAGATCCATTTCTGTAAGTAAACAGCGTGTTCATTCTGAATGACTACCAGGCAGTAAGCCTTTTTAGCAGAAAGAGCACTTAATCATGAGCTAGAAGATGCACATGGCATATTTCTGACTTCAAGATGCCTATTCACTGATTTATTGAATACTTATTTCCTAAAACATTAAATTGGAGCAATGCAGATTATTCTAAATATTTATACAAGGATTATGAAAATGTAATTCTATTTGGGGAACCTATTATAAACATCAGCTTATGAGATCTTTATGATGAAAAGGAAAAGATAAAGTGGATTTTAAATAGTGCTTTCTCTATTCCAGAAACATTGCACATAGTGTCTTATTTAATCTTCACAACTTTGTCTCATTCTTTACATACAGGAATGTAGATTCTCTCTTAAGACCAAGGTCTACTACAATGTCATAGAGCAAGTAAGTGGCAGAAACAGATGGTGGAGTTTAAACCGATATTCCGCATTCCAAATCTGAAAAGTTTATTTACTAAATTTGACTAGTTTGGGTCTATTTTTAAACCTCTTATTACAACTTGCACCCATTTGATAGTTAATAGATATTTAATATCAATTTATTTATCTAGAGACTAGTAGTCTATAGAGAAAGACATCATGCTTGTAGAGTAGAGGGATAGCAAAGGAGGGTCTCAGTGAGATGAATTACTGTATAGGCTCATGCAAGTTTTTCAGCACATTTTAGTACAGTTTTTTCTGGTAAAATCAGGTACCTCGGATGGTATTTGGGCCTGCTTATCTTCAAGTATTTATGCTAACATCATGGCTGCACAAAGGGCTTGAGCATAGGAATAAAGTTGAGGGTAGTTCAGAACCAGGAATTATTTGACTGCGTTGTGCAGAGGGTCCCTAAGAGCTGGAACTGACTAGATGGCACCCAGCCACAAAAGGAATGATATTAACCCAAACTGTATGCAAAGAAGAGCATCTCTGGTGGTATTATGAGTTATGTGTTTGCTAATGCAAAGTCAATAGTTCAAGTACATCAACTCCTCCTCAGGAGAAAGAGGAGACTCTGCTCCTACAAAAATTTACAGCCCCTGAAACCCACAGGACCTTCTAATACATCTTACCAAGTCACTATAAATCAGCATTGATTCATTGGAATTGAGTTTGAATTTGAGTTTTCATATGCCACATAAGTAGTCTTCATGCAATGATTAAGCACTGGCTGCTGATGGAAACACTGGCCTCAACATCTACCTCTCTAAACTTACCAGAAGCTCTGCAGTAGAATGAACCAACAGTCTGCCCCTATAATTATTACAGGAAGCCCTCAGGGGCAATTCTGTTTTGTCACATCCACTCAGTATGGGTCAGGTTCAAGAGAGGCACAGAAGAACAGCAACAACACAAACTGGCATTGTGCCTATCCTGGAGAGACAATCGTAAGAAAGGACTGCCATGATTCTTGCTCGTATGGAATTCAAAGAATCATGTGATTGGAAAATAGTAATCGTGCAATTAAATATATAATTACAATGGAAAGGTAGATTAAAAAAGAGAAGCTCATGAGATTTTATTTTTTTAGGAAGTGATAGCCAGTGTGTTGTTAGGTTGATGTTAGGTGCCACTGAGTTAATGTCTGATTCAGGTCTGCCTTATGGGACAGAGTGGAAACGAGTATAGGATTTTTCTGAGACAAGATCTTTACAGAAATAGATCACAAAACCTTTCTCCCACCAAGCCACTGGGAGAATTTGAGCTACTGACTTTTTGGCGAACAGTGTCGCACCTAACTGTCCACCACCAAGGCTGTTCATACTTAGTGTATGCAATGAATTGTGCTCCCTTAATCTAAATATATGCAAGTTCTAATCCCTAATATCTTTAAGGTGACCTTCTTTCTAAATGTATTCAATTTAGGATAATGATCGCTGAAGAACACATAGCCCAAAAGTCCATATGATGTTGGAGCAGAGATGGAAATGCACCAGATAAAAACCAATAGAACCCTAAGAATCATCAGCAACTAGCAGAAAATAATCAATTTAGGATAATTGGAAGCCATCAAAAATGAAATGGATCAAATAAATATCGATACCGTAGGCCTTAATGAGCTGAAATGAACTGGCCATTTTAAGTCAGAAAATCATATGTTTTCTCTGCTGGAAATGGGATAATCAAGAGAAATGACATTGTCTTCATTGTCAAAATGGACATTTCTAGATATGTCTCAAAGTACAATTCTGTCTGTGATAGGATTATATTTGTTTGACTGCAATGAAATACAATCAATACAACTATTATTCAAATCTATGTACCAACCTAAAAAGCTGGTGATGAAAAAATTGAAAAACTCTATCCAAAACTTCAGTCTCAAATCAGTTGAACAGGAAACGCATTGGTAATTACTGGTGATTAGAAGACAAAAGTTGAAAACAAAGATAATGCACTAGCCATTGGAAAATAAAACCTTGGCAATAGAAATGAGAGTGGTAGTTTTGTAATCGAGTTTTTCAAGAACAAGGATGTGTTCAGAGCCAATACCTTTTCCACAACAGAGATGGTAACTATACACATAGACTTCTTCAGAAAGAAAACATAAAAATAAAATTGATTATGTCTGGGGGAGTGGGTGGGAAATGATGGAGATGCTCAATATCTTCAGGCAATCCCAGGACATTTCAGGAGCTAGCATGCGAGCAAGAAGCAATGGTGCTGCAATTATAGAACAGCATCATAAATATCATAGACAAGTAAAATATTCTCAAAATCATCCCACAATGGGTGTAGCAGTGCGTTGACAGGGAACTGCCAAAAATTCAGGCAGAATTCTGAAGAGTATGTGAAATAAGGTGTATCATTGCTGGTATCAGATGAATCTTGATTCAAAACACAGGGTATCAGAATGATTTTACTTGAGTTTTATTGACTGGGCAAAGGGCATTAGACATAAAAAAAACTATAAATAGTCTTGAGAAGATTGAGAGTTCCAGAACATTTCCTTGTGCTCACGTGAAACTTGCCCATACATCAAGAAGTAGTTGTGCAAACAAAAGAAGGAAATATGGTATGGTTTAAAATCAGGAAAGGGTGTGTCAGGGTTATTTCCTGTCAACATACTTATTCACTCTATATACTGAGCAAAAGATAAGAGAAGTTGGGTTATATGAAGAAGAATGTATTACCATGAAAGGAGGAGGTCATATTAACAACTTGCCATCTGCAGATAGTAGAAACATGCTTGCTCAAAGTGAGGAGGAAGTAAAACACTTGCTAATGAGGAATAAGTATTGTAGCCTTCAGTAGGGATTGCAATTCAATGTAAAGAAGACCCAAATCCTCACATCTGGACCAAGAGATAACATCATGATCAATAGAGAAAAGGTTGACGTTATCAAGTTGGTCTTGCTTGGATCTGCAATCAAAGCTCATGGGAGCAGCAATCAAGAGATCAAAAGATGTATTACTACTTTAAACAAATCTTCTGCACAAGCCTTTTTCAGAGTATTAAAATGGAAAGATGTTACCTTTATTATGAAGGTGCTTCTGACACAAGCCATGGTATTTTCAATGGCCTTTATAAGCATGTGTAAATTGAACATTAAATAAGGATGAATTAGTACACTCGAATTGTGCTGGAGAAGAAATTTGATGTATCATAGATTGTAAAAGGAAAGGTTGTGTTGGAAAAAAAAACTATGTTGATAAAAGTAGAGCCAGAATGCTTCTTAGAGGGCATGAGGGGAACACTTTATCTCATGGACTTTGGATATGTTGTCAGAAGATACCAGTTCTGAAAGAAAGGCACCAAAAAAACAACAACAACAACAAAAGAAGGGCATCATGTTTGATAAAGTGAAGACGAAAAGAGGAAGATCCTCAAAGAGATGAAATGACACAGTGACTGCAACAACAAGCTCATCCACAGGAACCATTCTTGAGAGGATGGCTGAGGACGGGGCAGTGTTTCCTTCTGAGGTGCAGAGGGTTGCTATGGGTGCAAACCAACCCCTTGATAGCATCTACCAACAACTGCAGCAGGAGAGAGACAGGCATTGCATTCTCTCTCAAAACTTTCAGGAAGAACAGCTTGCTGTTAGGCATCTTGAAATATGAGATAATTTCTGATGAAGCCATTTTAATAGCTATCCAAAGAAATAAATACACTTGCCCTCTAGCATTTTTTGCCATAACTGCCAGCCCCACAAATAAGCACACACATACCAAAATCTTTATGATAAAATTTGGAAACACATTACATATTTGTACTAATCTGGGTAGACGAGAGAAACAAATTCATAGACACACATATGGATATAAGGGTAAGGTTTATATACAAGAGGAATAGAACATTAAGAAAGCATCCCAACCCAGTCCAGTTCAAAGTCATAAGTCCGAGATTAGCCCATATGCCCGATATCAGTCTATAAAATCTCCTTCGAACTCACAAAGTCACAGGTTAGTGGGTGTAGAATCCCAGCGCTGGCAGGGGTCTCCCCATGACTCCTCACTTTCAGGGCTCAGGGTCCATCAACAGCATCCAGTGGTTATGGAAGCAACTAAGTGCTGGCAGGGGTCTCCACATGGCTTCTCAAGCTTCAGAATTCTGGTTCCATCAGGATAAGGCTACGTGACTTCTCCTCTGACATCTATAACTCCTGGGATGCTGCCATCTTGTCTTGTCTGTAATCCATCATCTCAGAGACTGACTCCCAACAACTGGGGAGATGACCTCTCATCTCTCTGAGGGAAATGCCATGAGATTTCCCAGAAATCTCAGGAGAAAGCCATGCCCACACAGAGGCCTAATTGGCTACTCAATGGCTATCTCCAGATTAAGAGACTAGACTCCACCCCTACATCTCAATCATGAAATTGACATAAGTGCATGATCACCACAACACTCAAAGTCGCTGGACTCCTAGACTCAGTGATTAAAGAGCTTTCTTTAAAGTCATTTTGTTCAAAATAACTGTGAAGTAACACATAACTACTTTAATATACTTTCTGGGGTTAATCTATCTAAAGTTTTTGGTTCACAGTTTCAAAACTATGCTGAGAAGATGGGGAGTACTTCCCTCTTATAAAATAATTTTGTAATCATCCTTTCCTTCCCAGCCCAGCATCTTGTTGCTTCATCTTCCTTCATTGGACCTACTGTTGGATGACTACTGTTGCCTTGTGTGGAACAGGAGTTCCCACTAGCATGTATCATTTCTGTGAAGGCAGAGTCACTTGTGGCAACTTTATAAAGTTTTATTATGACCCAGTCCCCCAAAGTAGTTCATGATACAAAGGACCTTTAGGATCAAAATGGGATTTACGAAATCCTTTAGACAGTGCACCTTCGATTTCAGAGCCATCTACCACTTAAGCAGAATCACATCCATTGTCCTTGACTGAACCAACATGACTGAACAAACGTTCATCATCTTTTCCCTTGCCATCCAGCACCTGCTTAGGAGGTTCTTACATCCCTTGAAATATATTTTTTGTTGCTGTAGTTACTGGAACTGAAAAATGATTTGTTAGATAGACTGTGCTCAATGTGGCTTTTTATTAATTATTAAGGTTTTTGGAGACACAGGGAAAAGAAGAGGAAGACCCTCGATGAGACGGAATGACACAAAGGATGCAACAATGGGGTTAAGCATAGGAACAGTTGTAAGGAAGGCACAAGCCTGAAAGTGTTTCGTTCTGTTGTGCATCAGAATCCTGTGGGCCTGAAACAACTCGAGGCCACCTAACAGCAAAAATGTTTATGATATATATATATAAATTATATATATAATTTATATATATTTATATTTGTATATATTTATATTTATATATATATATATTTGTTCTTAGCACAATTCTCTGAGCTAAAGAATCTGCATATGCACCAAAACCATGTAGCCAATGGGGGGAAATGAATAATTTATCAATCATTATCAGAATTCTAAAATCCTTAAATCGTGGTTTTCCAGTGAAAGATTGGTTCAAATTAAAAAATCCCTAGCTGTGGCATGATGTTGAAGTTGTCCTATTCACTTTTTCTATCATTCTTCAAATGGAAGATTACATCTACACTGTGAAATTTTAAGATATGATGATATGAAAAATGTCTAGACATGGACAATCAAAGCAGGTTGACCAAGTAGAATAGGTGTGTAAAGGCACTGACACAAATTAATATTACCCACTAGGAAACAAACCAAAGGAGATTTTATATATATATGTATATATATATATATATATATATATACATACACACACATATACCCTTCTGGATAGTGTTATCAAGGAAGTCTATTCTAGGGTTACAGTGTTCCTAGAAGAGTCAAGAGAAGTGACTATATTCACAAGAATCATAGGCTGTAAATCTAATAATGATATGAACTCATAAGTTTCAGATAGAAGGTAGTCAAACACTATCTTGCCTTAAAAACACCATGTGTGACTATTGCAAGACTACTGACTTCTGTTGCTTGGAAGGCCACAGTCCTCCCTTACCAGGTATCCTGAAATTCCTCTCTTGTTTCCTTAAGATCAGAAAAATGACTCGCTCGATGTGGCTTTTTATTAATTATTGAGGTTTTTGGAGACACAAGATTGGTTTTAAGCAGTCAAATCTTACTCCCTTTTCCCAGTCAAGAAAATATTTCTGGACTTCAGATTTCACAGCCATAAAAAGATAGCTGCAGAAAAGAGAAACAAAAGTCCCTTCCTGTCCGAACACTAGATCACTCCAAATGGGTTGGACATTTTATCCGAGACATTTTAAAGGAATAAAGTACTTCCCTAATCAAAGAACTTTTCAACAAAGAACACTTTGAACTTTCCTTATGAGTCATTTCACAGTTGGGGAACACCTTCTAATTTTATTTTCAACCATTACCAATCAATCTCCAAAGAAAAAGAAATATCCTGAGCTAGACCTTTTAGAAAACTTTAACAATTCAGCTTCTCAGAAAATTGCCTGTAGTTTTAGCAAATAATTTATTCATATGGTCCACTAAGTCCAGAGCATTCAAATTGCCCACTAAGTCCAGAGCATTTAAGAGCAAATAAAGCTGAATAATTTGCCAGAAAATTATAGAAGTGGGACCTTATGACTGCTTTCATTAAAAGTCTACAAGCAGCAGCCAAGTGTCCTAGTGCAACTTTAAAAGCAATCCTCAGATAACCAAGAACACATCTCAATTCCCCCACTAATGTTATTAAAAGAAGAGCTTTGGTGGTGGGGTGTTATGCATCGGGCTGTGATCTGCAGGACAGTCCATTGGAAACCACCAGCAGCTCCACAGAAGAAATGCTGGGCTTTCTCATCCCATAAGCTTGTAGAGTCTCAGGAAACGCACGGGAGAGTCCCTGTGAGTCAGCATGGACTTGACGGTAGTGAGCGTGTGTTATTGGTGGTAGAAGAGACCATCGAAAGTCACACAGCCATTTGGTGGTAAGAAACAAAACTCCTTATGAATTCCAACTCAAGTTTAGTGTGATTTCTCTATAGAGTCTTTAATAGGACCCTATTTCTGGAAGCCCAGTCCCCACGCATCAGAAATTGACTGGTACTGAAAGCTGTGGAACTAGACAAAGCTCCCAGAATAACAGCTATTTTTTCAGAGCTTTCAAAGGATTGGGCCACCTCTGCTTTCTTTTGGCAGAATCTCAAATGCAGGTAGGGGAGTCTAAAGTTTATCGTGAAAATGGAGTACTTTGCAGTGCTAGCCTTGCAGACCTTTGGCACAGGGAAATGGGATTTAAACAAACTAGCTTTGGGGCCCTTCATGTGATTGATTCAGGGATTATATTCAACTTTCTCTGGTTGGTCCTAAACTGGAAGAGAGAATGAAAATTAGGGAAGCTGAACCCCAGTGATGGAGTGAGATACAATGGGCTGCTAACCTGTAGGTTAATATTCCAATCATACTAGCTGCTTTACAGAAGGAAAATGGAACTTTCTACTCCTGTGAAATTTGCAGTCTTGGAAACCCACAGAGACTGTTCTACTTTATTCTATAGGGTCATTATGAATCAGAATCGACTTAAAAGGAATGTAATTTCTTTTTAGGCAGGTATTAACAGAAATTAATTTTATGCCTCTGAGTCCATTCCGACTCATGGAGACCCTTTAGGATCGGGTAGAACTGTCCCTAAGTGTTTTTGAGAAGTCAACTCTGTACAAGAGTAGAAAGCCTTTTCTTTCTCCTGCACAGTGCTTCTTGGGGTTTGAACTGCTGCACTTTCTGTTAATAGCCCGTATCAAGCCCTAGTCATTTGGGGAGCATTATGATAGGAATGAATGCATGGCATCCTGATTTTTAATCCCAAAACAATAGGCCTATGATACTCTTTTCGGGAAAAATTACTCAGTGCCCCTCTAACAAGGAAAATGTTTGTACTGTTGCCGATAATACAGGATATTAAGGAGGTATCTGCTTTTGCCATCTTGCTCTCACCTCACAGTCCCAGTTCACGCTGGCAGTCCCTGTTGCCCACTTTGGCAAACACTAAGAGACTTGTTGTTATAGAATGAAAAATGTAGACACTGTTTTAAGTCTTTCGTATATACATAGTCTGTACATTGCCTATTATTTCATTGTAGTGCTTCTTGAATATTGTGGCTTCATATTAAAGATGCATGGATGGCATCACCTCTCTTTATATGGGGCAAATTGAAGCTTAGAATTGCTTGATCAATAAACCTTTTGTTCTTTAAGTACTGGTCATTGGACAACCTATAATCAGGATTTCAGTTCTGCTGCTCACCAACTGTGGAATTTTATAGAAATTTTCCTCTTTGTGGTTTTCATAGCTTATCATCTACACATTAAATCAGAAGCACAACTAATGGGAGAAGTATCCCCAGAACTCTCTATGAAGTCCTTATCCAATTCCTTCTAACGCTGTGATAACCTGTTGGCACAACCTATCTCTGACCTGAAATCGTTGAGAGACTCAACAAAAGACATTGCTCACTCTATAAGGCTCTTGAAAACATAAAAGCATGATGGTCTTATTCTAATGTCTACTCCTGCAATCATTTTCCAATCTATCCGATCAGGGATATGAAGAGATTACTTTATCAAGGAACATCAACCAGGTTATGGCTTTGCTTCACCTGTTTTGCTTTCCTTTGCAAGGCCCCTTTTTACAGAAGACATGTCTACCAAATAATTTATATTTCTTCTTATAATGCTTAACTCCCTTGCCCACCATTGATATCTAAGCAAAGGAATATGTAGCTGTCTATAAGAATTTCCTCTCACTATATCCCCAGTTATACTAATTCAGCCAAAAGCAAAGTGGCTGGATATTATAATAAGCCTGGGTAATCTTTTGAGAGGTAATACATGATATCTATTTTAGAATTAGACATATTGAGAAAGTTCTGGAGGGCCTCAGATATTACCATTAATGAGCTTAAGAATTCCTGCTGAAATGATTCCTATGTTCCCCTAAATTTGATAAATTTAACTATCTCCTTATTCTCAATGGAATAGCCAAAATAGATAATTGGACTATATTTGGAATAAGAAGAAAAGTATCAGGAAAGAAACTGAGATATTCAGTTTTTATTCATTTTTAATTAGACTATACACCTCCAGGTGAAACACATTTTCTTGGTTATATTTTCTGGGGGTGTTAATGCATTCTTAACTCATGATGAGTCAAGTGTGTATTTCAGAGAAAGGTTGAAATTTTCCCCAGTAAAACTTAAAAACTTGGAGAACCCTGTGGTTTGAATACTCTTCTTTTAGAAATCCTGCCTCTAACCATATGGATTTCTGAGTAATATGTACATTTTAAGAAAATCACACAGGCCATATAACCATTGTAATTCTGGTAACAAGAAAGACTGCTTTGCCACAGTAATTCATCAACAATAATCCAATGTCCTGTGCTCTGAGGAAGGGATTCTGAGCTCCCAGCAAGTCCCCAACCTCTGCAGGACTTAGTTTCTGCATCAAGCAATTGAAGAAGTGGAGATAGATTTATTTTAACCCCTTAGAATAGCTCTAAGCCCCTTCAAAGATATAAGACGTGAAGTCAGGTTGATTGTGTCATTCAGATTTGGTTTTCCTGGCATCAGAGCTCTTTGCCAACTGGAATTGAAAATTCTTTAGCAAGCATATCTCATTTCTACAAATTCTCTCCATTTGATCTTATTTCATGTTCTTATTTATTTTCGTATTCTTTTTTCATCAGTCACTCAACATGGTTATGAAATATCTACTTTGTGCCATGCCCAGAACTAGAAACTCTGCCTAGAGAGGTTTAGAGCTGGTGCTCAGAAGCACAACCAATCAGACAGTGGCAAGTCCATTTGTAAGTATGGCGGTAGAGAGACAGACATAGAGGTCATATGGAGAGAAGCCCTTCAAATAGGCCCCGGAAAAGGATAATGGGATATAGTCACACTCTGAGGGATAATAGGAGATAGTCATACATACAAATTAGATAGAAGGAGAAGGGATGTGGTGCTGTGGGTACAGCCTGGTAGACATTTAAGGTAAGGTAAAGGGTTGATTGATGCCAGGATGTATGGTGGGCTACATGCAGACATATTAAAATAGGTGAGGCATCATCAGATGATGGGGCTCAATCAGCTGGGCAATGTACTTGGACTTCACCTTAACATAATGAGAAGTCCCTAGATGATTTACGTAGTGAAATGATATGGTCAGATTTTCATTTTGTAAAGCTCAGGAGGGCTTCAGAAGAAAGGTAAATGAGATCAAGCTGAGGGAGTGGGGTGAGACTTGCAGCATGGAAATGAGCTAGGAGACATCGGTGACATTTAAGAGAAGACCTCAACCATGAGAACAGCAGGGGAAATAACACCCCTGAAGGGACCAGAGGGAGATTGGAGAAAATGATGGCGAGGAGAAGGACACAGAGGGGCGAATGCTATACTTAAACTCTTTGGATCTGAATTCCATCTCCAATCACCCTCTAAATAAGAGCAAATATAATTGGCCACATGTTAAGCCTGTAGATATCCACAGCTGCACTTTGCATCTTTCCCTGTAGACCCTCTGCTGAGGTTTTAATGATTGGAAATAGGCAGCATGACAAAAATCCTTTACCAAACAAAAATATCCTCAAACCCCATTAGACAGTGTGTAATGAAATGTTACAAATGGAGGATTACAAGGGAAAAATATAAATGACCATAAATCCAGGAGGGAATCAACTCTTATTTCCCGATTATGTTCAACTTTAATAAAGAAACTTAATAAGTTCCTGCATTCCTGCCAGCTTTGGATATGGCTATACTGATCAATGGCATTTATTTCCAGAGAGAAAGAGGGCCGAGGAAGAGATGTCAGAGCAGCATGCTGATGCTAAAGCTTGTGAGTAATGACACAGTGTGGCGGTAATGAAGATTTGATAGAGGCAACAGCCCAGCAAGCCTGTCTTTGGCGCTGAATAGCAAACTGTGTGCCTCTCCTCCAGATCCCATTAACACCTCTTACTCAGCAACTGGGTTTCAGGCTGCAAGTCATCTCGGAGGAAAACAAAGAATGGTGCTGAGTTTTCTCTATGCTGGTAAATCTAAATAAAACTCAAAACTTTGAATTTGGAGATGGCTGTTTGGGTTGAGAGAGTTCACCTTAGCTCATGAATGAACTTACAGGTCTATCGGGAGTCACCCAGTACCTGTGATCTGGGAGAACACAGTAATTTTCTTTCTCTCTGAAAACCTACAAGACAAAGGCAGATGACCACTGCTCAGGGACCTTGGTGGGAAAGTGTAAGCTTGACTAAAATAATGGTATATTTCATTCTAAGTCCCCAAATCTCTCTTCCTTATGTTCTTCTCCTTTCTCCCCTTTCACATTTTTCTTTTAAATGTATACCCTACGTCTTTTTCAGAAAACATTTTAAGATAGCTAACCACATATTTATATTGAAATAAAATAGATATTAAGAAAACAGAGGCAAAGGAAAACCTAGGTATTTTGTTTATCTCCTTAAGGAATATTCATAAAGTAAAAATTTTGTAACAATTTGAAGCATATTCTAAAATACATTCATAAAATTGCTGTAATAATAATTTTGCATACTATCAGAGTTAAATTATTCTGTTTTTGAAGATATAATTAACCTCTAAAGACAGAATTCAAAATTGTGTCATGTTTTTAAATTCTAGCCTGGGCATAACATATCTAGCTCATACAAGCTTTTTTTTTAAAATATGTTCTTAATCAGATAAATGGATCAATTTGCCACTAATGAATGGATGCATGAAACTGGACTCACACCTCCATTGGTAGTGAATATTATCTTGGCTTTAAATTAAAAGTGGTCATTATTTATGTTACATTTGATTATTGTTTATATTATGGTATTAAAACAATAATCCAAATTATCAATATTCCAGTGTCTGATTTATATATTTCTTGCGTAACTTAAAGTTTCATTATGTCTTGAAAATAGACTTCATTTCCATTTTCTATGAAACAAATAAACAAGCAGAAATGTAAGAGCTCCATTGCAAAATCACATTTTTAGACAAATAAGCCTAGAAATGAAACACTGTACTGAGAAATTATTAAGGTAACATGGTCTATTGGCAAGCTCTAATACTATTATTTTAGTTATCAGATGATGCTCTCACAGATATACCATAATTTGGTGTATTTAATTAGCAGAAATTCATTTGGTCATTTCTGCAGCGAACAGTCCATAATCAACATGACATCTCTGTCTGCTTTTGAAAAAGATCCTTGGTGATCATGTGACATGTAATATCCACCTATTGTGTGCTGACTGATTGAGTTTGTGTGTTCGTCTGAGGGGACTAGGAAAATAAATTCATAGATACTCATATGTGTTTTTAAAAAGGCCTTATGTAAAAGAACAATTCTATATTAAGAAAACACCCAGCCCCACTAGATCAAGTCCATAAGTCCAATATTAGTCCATATGTCTGTCACAACTCTATAAATTCCTCTTCAGACTTATATAGTGCCTTGGGAAGAACTGGCATCTTTACTATATTGAGTTCTCTGATGCACAGGCATAGGATATCCTTCCATTTGTTGAGGTCACTCGGTTTCTGTAGCAGTCATGTAATCGTGCCAATTTCAGGATCGGGATTGTAGAAGTGAAGTCTAGCCTGTCAATCTGGAGATAGCCAATAAGACCTCTGTGTGGGCATGTCTTCCTCCTGAAAATTCTGGGAAATCTGACTGTATTTCCCCCTTGGAGATGAGAGACTTATGACTCAGCCCTTAGAGGTGCTCTACTGACAAGATGCAGGCTTACTCCTGTGAGACATTCTGGAGGAAAAGGTACGTGGTTTTACCTTTATGGAACCAGATCTCTGAAGCTGAAAGAGTCACAGAGAGGTCCCTGTCAGCACTGAGATACTTCTACTGCCACTGGATACTGCTGATAGACCCTGAGTCCTGGGAACTGAAGGAGCCATGGAGAGATCCCTGCCCACTGAGATGTTTCTACTGTCACTGAATACACAAAACTCTGCAACCACTGTCCTGTGATTGTCCTGATGTCATTGCATGTGCTTCATGAATTAGAAAAGGACTTATCGATTAGTATCGGACATATGGGCTAATATCGGATAGATGGCCTTGGACTGAGCTGGGCTGATATCCTTTTTCAATGTCCAATTGCTCGTGTATATAAACCTGCTTCTTATACACATATGAGTGTCTATGGTTGTGTTTCTCTAGTCTACTCAGACTAACACAGTTTCTTTTAATAGTGTTCTGTATTTTTGCTCTTACAGATTGTTTGGGTTTCTTTATTCAGGTATATCCCTATATATTTCTATTTGTGCCTGAATGTTGTGCACCACTCTTTTGAACAACTTTTGAACCACTCTTCCATGGTTTTGCCCAACGTATAAAGCAGTCCAACAGACTTTTTATCTACTGATCTTATATCCTGACAGTTTCCCATATTCATCGATCACTTCTAGCATTTCCCATGTGGAGTTTTTGGGATTTTCCATATATAAAATCATATCACCTGTGAATAATGAGTTTCACTTCTTCCTTCCCCAAATTAAAGTTTGATTTAATTAGCTAGGGCCTTTCGAATGATGTTAAAATAGGAGTAGGGGCGTAGAACATCCTTGTCAGTTCTCCTTTGTCAAAAGGAATGTTTTTGTCTTTTCTTCATTGACTACCACATTGACTGTTTGTTTTTCATATATAGCTTATATTGAGAATTTTTTTCTTCATGCCTATCCTCTTGAGTGTCTTAAAAAAGAATTGGTGTTGGACATGGTCAAATACTTTTTCTGCATCTATTAATATTATCATATGGTTCTTATAATTTTTCATTTCAATGTGGTGAATAATACCAATGGTCTTTTGTATGTTGAACCATCCCTGCACCCCTAGTATAAATCCCACTTGGTCATGGTAAATTATTTGTCTTATATTCTTTTGTATTCTGTTGGCCAGTGTTTGGCTAAGGGTTTTTACATCAATGGTTATTAGGGGAAATGGTCTGTAGTTCTAGAATCTTATGGGGTCCTTGCCCAGTTTAGGTATGCGTTATACCAGCTCATAGAAAGAGTGTGGAGGGTTGCCATCTTTTTCTAAATTCCGGAAGAGTTTGTGCATGATTAGTTTCAGTTCTTCCCTGAATGTTTGGTAGAATTCTCCTGTAAAGCCATCTGGTCCAGGGGACTTTTATGTTGGTAATCCTTTGATAACCTTGTCTATTTCTTCTATTCATATGGACCTGTTGAAATTCTTGATGTCCATCATGGATAGTCTATGGAAGGATTGCTTTTCCAAGAATTTTTCCATGTCTTCCAAGTTGTTGAATTCATTGCAGTACAGTCCTTCATAGCACTCTGTAATTATCCTTTTGCTTTCATTAGGATACATTGTAATGTCCCCTCTTTCATCCCTCATTGCTACTGAGATTTGTTTCCTCCTTTCTTTGGTTATGTTTGACAGTGGTCTGTTGATCTGTTTATTCTTTCAAAGAACCAACTTAGCTTTAATTTTTTTCCATAGTTTTCTTATTTTCCCTCTCCTGAATTTCAGTTCTGATTTTTATTATTTCTTATTCTTTTGTTCTTAATTGGATTGTTGTTGACTCTGTTCTAGTTATTGTAAATTGTGTGCCAGCACGTAAATCATGTCTCTCTTCCTTTTTCATATGTGCATGTATTGCTATGAAACTTCCTGATATGTCTTTATTGCATCCCATAGTTTTGGTACAATATGTTCTCAGTCTCACTGGTTTCTACAAATTTTCTAATTTCATCTCTTATCTGTGTCAGTACACACTCCTTTCACGATAGATAATTATACATCCTCCATTTGTTTACCCTTGCTTTCTTTATCTTCCTTTTGTTGAATGTGTAATTTCTTTTTTCATCTTTTGGAGCTTTGGATTGACATCTTCGGCTAGCCTCTTGTTCAATGAGTATATATTTAAGATGCTCAATGATTCTGGGTCTACTGTTCCCTTGAGCATTATATAGTATCCCTCCTTATGTCTTTATATGGTTTGTACTTTGAGATCAATTTTTCTGAGATTAGAATTGGAACCCATGCTTTTTAAAAAATTGTTATTTGCCTGGTATATCTTTCTCCAGCCTTTGATTCGGTCAATTTTTGTCTATAGTCTGGAGATGTATCTCCTGTAGACAGCAGATTGAGGGATTGTGTTTTCTTTTTCTTTAAATAATTTTATTGGGGGCTCTTACAGCTATTATAACATTCAATACATCATCTGTATCAAGCACATTTGCACACATGTTGCACATTCATTTTCACCAATTTTCCACTTGAGCCTTTGGTATAAGCTCCTCTTAAAAAAAAGTTCCTCTATCCCTTCCCCCTCTTTTTTTAAATGAATCATTTTATTGGATATTCATACACTTCCCTTCATGATCAATACATACATCAATTGTATGCAGACCTCATTTGCACACTTGTTGCCATCATCACTCTCAAAACATCCTACACTTAGGCCCCTAGTTTCACTTCCTCATACTTCCCTTCCTCCCTCCCCCCCCAAGGACCTTTAATAATTTACAAATTGCTATTTCATATTGTATACTGTCCAATGTGTCCCTTCACTCAGTTTCCTGTTGGCCATGCCCCAGAGAAGAGGTTATATGTAGATACTTGAAATTGGTTTCCCCTTTCTACTCCACCATCCCTCCACCCTCCCAATATCACCACTCCCATCACTTGTCCTGAGGGAACAGCTATCCTAAATCCCCCATGTTTCTGACTCCAGTGTGCATCCCCTGTTCTAGTCGGACTTGTTTGGTAGAACCAGGAGCATGATAGTGGGTGGGAGGAAGCATTTGAGAACTAGAGGAATGATGCATATTTCATTGTTATTACACTGTACTTTAACTGGCTCATCTTCTCCCTGCAAACCCTTTGTAAGAGGATGTTGCTTCACCTATTGATGGCTTTGGGTTACCAATCTGTATTCCTCCTATTTATAATGATATGATTTTAGTTTTTTGATGCATGACACCGGATCTGTTAGCCTCTGTCTCTTAAGACCTGAGTTCATTCCATTGATTTTCATGATTACTTCATGTATCTGTGGACTCTGCGATGTCATTTTATACTTCCTGTAATGGGTGTTTTCCTACCTCCATTTCTTAGCCATGGGTTGTGCATGTGTATATGTGGTGGTTCATTCTTGCATTGAGCTAATATTATCTTGGGAATCATTTTTCCTTTGATAATCTCTGGGTGGAGTTGTTCTGTGTTGGCTCTCTTATTTGTGATTGGTAGGTGTGGATTTTCTGCTCATACTGGGTTGGCAAGAATCTTTCGTAGTTCGGTTTTTCTCAAGTATTCTTTGAGTTTTTCCTTGTCTGAGAAGACTCTCACATCTCCATCAGCCTTGATAGATAGTTTGGCTGGATAAAGTATTGTTGGGTTTGCTTCATTTTCCTTCAATTTTCAGAATATGTTGCTGTACTCTCCTCTTCTTCATAGTGTCTGCTGATCTGATGATCTAAGAATATTCTTATCTGCTTGCCTTTATATGTGCCTGTTTATTTTTTTTCCCTAGTTGCTGTCAGGATTTTCTCCTTTTCCTCAAAGTTGGATAGTTTAACAACTATATGTCTTGGTGGGTCTTTCTGGGAGTTCAGTCTCCCTGGTGCTTTTGGGGGATTCAGTCTAACTGGTGTTTTCAGTCTCTTGGATGGTTGCCTGGTTTTCATTCATTAAACTGGGAAGTTTTCCTCCAAGGAGTCCATCACTATTTTTATGTTTTCTTTGTGTCTTCCTCTGATAATTCCATTATTCTGATGTTCCTTTTCATGGCATCAGACACAGTTCTGAGATTTTCTTCGGCTTCTCTGATGAACGTGTTGCACTTTTTTTTCCTCTCACTCACATTTATTAATTTCTGCTTGGGAGTCCTCCAGGTCACTGCTGCAGCTTTGTGCCTCCTCCAGGCAATGATCAAAATCTGAATTTGCTATTAGGTTTTGCTATCTTGCTCCTTAGCTCTGTATTTCCCTTTAGTGTATGGCCTTTGTCTCCTCTATTATTTCATCTTTTTTTTCTGTAATGCTCCCCTCATGTCCAATATGACTATAATCAGCATTCTGATTATGTTTTTTGTGGGAAGTCAGCATCTGTCTTTTCTATGACTACAGTGAGATCCAGCTCATCCACTGATATTGGGTTTTATTTCTCTTTTATTGTTAAGTATGTGGAAGCAGCTTGCTGATTTTTTGCTGATTTATTGTAACTAAGTGCCATTTTCCCAGGTGTCACTGGCTGCCTATAGCCAATTGCCTTGAGGGGTTGACCTGCTGGGGTTTCCCTCTCACCTTAGCCTTTGATTTGACCCTCTGTAGGGACTGACTGCTGCTGTGCACTGTGGTCTGACAGAAAGTGTTGGCCCTTGTGTAGGCATGTGTCATTTGGGAATGGGATGGGGATTGGGTGGTCTGCTCCTGGCTAGGGGCACTTCTCACAGGAAGGCAGATGAGGAGAGCCCTGCTACTTCTGTTATCATGTAGATTCACTGCTTGGAGCTCAGAGGACAGAGGAGATTGCACCGGAGAAGAGAAAGTGCAGTGGGAGATCCCCACAGACTTACGTGTCCAAGTATGAGCTGCAAGAACTTCTGCCAGAATCACTTGGCAAACTTGAAGCGTTGCAGAGGGACAAAAACCTCTGGGAGAGGTGGAAGGGCTGGCTTGCAGCTCTCTGTGGAGGAGTGTCAAGGAGGGCAAGAACCTCTGGGGTTGGGGGCAGGAGAGCTGGCAGGTGGGTCTGTGAGGAGTGCAGAAGGATTAGGAACCCCCAAATCCTTTTATATATTCAAAGAAATCTTACGTTTTTCATGGAGTCATTTTTGGTACAAGTAATTGTTCTAAATCTTCTCTCAGGCACATGGACCATTTGTCTCTTAATCTTTACTTATAGCAATTAATTCCTACAAATATTTTATATAAGGAATCTTGGGGGCACTGTGGACCAGTTGTTAGGCTACTAAACCATAAAGTTGATAGTTCCAACCCACTAGGAACTCTTTAGGAAAATGATGAGACTATTTTTAGTGGACAAAATAGAATATTATTGTAATATGTTGGCCTGAATAGTAATTATCTGAATATGAGTTATTAAAGAGAGATAATCTACATATTTGATAGATTAATATAACAGTATGATAAAGGAGAAAATGATGCAGGACAATTTCTAAATTCCTGATGAATTATTGGGTTGACTAAATACCACTTATCAGAGACAGATAGTTCAGAAGGAAAACAAACAAAAAATAATGAACATTCAATTTAACCATGCTGAATTGAAATGCTATGAAGAGCTCAAAAGGAAATATCTTACAAACAACTGGCTCCACTTGCCTCAACTCAGAGACGCCTGGAGCATTTCATAGACTTTCCTGCTAGACTGAGGGAGAAAATAAAGGACAAAATAAAGACCTTGAGAAAGAAAGTGTCTACAAGCAATAATAAAGAAGAGAAAATGAGAGGAGACTTACAGGATGTGGTAGGGTTGACTCAAGAAGAGGAGCCATTGCTATTATTCCCGTTGGAGAAGCTGTGAAATAAAACTAAAAAGTGCCCTATGAATTTGACAATTAGATAATCACTGATGATGGTGTTTTTATAAAGGTGTTCTGGGAAGGCACGATCAATCTGCTCCTGATGAAATAAGAGTTCTGCAAGTAAAGACAATGGGTGTAGTGGATGTTATAGAGAAAAATAGGAGAGATGAAAAAGACTGCAATATTATCTCAGAGAAAATATGATGTTAAGTAAAGAATATTTTTTGATTAAAAAGATTTGTGATGATCCAGGAGTAGAGAACTGGATGACAATATGTATTTAAAATAGAGACTAGAAGGGCAAAATCCAGGTTAATCTATAGTCTAACCATATCCAATTTGAACTGGCACATTTATTAGCCCAGAGTAGATTTTCAAAAGCATTTATTACATTTAATGATAATTATATTAAAAATACAACACAGAGAGTTTGAGGAATGGAGAACAGTTTATGTCTCAGATTTTTTTATTGAATAGGATATAAACATATATCTATACTTTTCTTTGTTACAATTCTTATGTCAATTTTTTAGGGACAGTAATTGCTGTATTAATTGCCGTAACCACTGTTGCTTTATAATTATAAGTCATCTGCAGATGAAATTGTGGCACTGGTGAAATACTTGGACTTCCCTGCAAATAAAAGTGCACAGGAATTAATGTTATATTTTCAGGTGAAAACCTTATAGGTGATACATTATGATCAATCTCTTCATTGTTAGTTGTATTTGGAAGAGTTGTTCTTTTACTTAACATGACCAGCTCGTGAGAAATAATTATAGTTCAATGTTGAGATAGTGCAAGAGTGACCCAGGTGATCTTTGAACAGAAAAATAAAAGGCTGACATGTTATTAGGAGTACTTTTATTAGTGTTCTTTAGACTTCTTTTTTCCTCATGCCTCAGTAAATTACTGGGTTAGTTACTTGAGGCATGCCATGGCTCATTTACTCTCCCAGAAGTCAGTGTTACCTGGGGCAGGAATCCAGATGGAAATGTGACATCAGAGATGGATGGGGTGAGTGGATGGTGTCCAAATTTGGAAATCCTGGGAGCAAGTTACCTGAGAAAACAAAGCAGATCACCAAGAAATCAGGAGGCAGCATCTGGATTTTTTTTTTAAAGCCCTCTTGCCTAATTATATGGTACCAAGAAATTTCTTTTCTAAAACCTGGATTAGCTTGCAAAGTTAGGACCAAGTTAAACTCCTAGATAATTTAGGATTTAGTTGGCCTTACCCATTTCAATGTCCGTGATTAAGGACTGCTCTCTTTGGTGGGGCTATATAATGAAATAATGTGTCTAAACAAAAGCACATAAAGAGGTTATGTGCCCATTGTTTTACATTTATAAGCTCTGGTGATGCAGTGGTTTATGGGTTACCAGTTGGGCTGTGATTCACAAGGTCAGGAGTCTGAAATCACCAGCTGCTCCAGGGGAGAAAGACTTGGTTTTCTACCCCCATAAATAGTGAACGTCTCAGAAACCCATAGGCACAGTTCTACTCTGTTCTATCATTGGCATTCACTTGGGGACAATGCAGAGTGAATGAGAGCCCATAGGTATACCATATTTAATGTAGATTGTTCAGATCTTTTAGTGTTGTTCAGTATTCGCATGCGCAAAGCGTTTCCTATGGATGTAGTATACTACAACCAGAGGTTAGCTAAACAATTTGAAAATTGCTTAATTCTGCCAATGATGCACTTTGCACCATTTGCCGACTTTCAAGAAAGTCTTGGCTGTTATTGGCTGTTTTTTTTTTTTGTAGTGTACTTCATACAATCAATTATAATTGAATGGCACATCATTTTGAGTGGGGAAAATTTCAGATTCCTGGTTGAGATTCCTTATTAGTGAGAATACCTGCTCTTAGATGCCCAGTGAGTCCTACACACATTGTAAGCTGGCTATAACTGGAGAAAAGTGAAAGAGAGGATGATGATGGCAGGAATCCTTATGCAAAAGAGAAGTGGAAATATATTCGCTCCACCTGCTTCCCGAGCACAACAGAAGGTGAAGGGTAGATAAGACTCATATCTCTATCCATCAAAGATACTCTGCCAGTGGCTGGATAAGGTTGTTGGTTTCAGGCCTGGGGACATGGACAGAACACAAAGTGTGGTGTGCAGGTGTACATGGACCTGGAAAGGGGAACTACATACAGAAAAACAGGCAATAGCAGAAGACCTGCTGAAAAGCCAGCAATTAGTACAAAGTTCATCATTAGCAGAATTAAGGGTCTAGCTCTACATTTTTCTACCCTCTGACTAACTTTGAAGGCGCTTTGGGGTCGTTTACCCCAAACCAAAACTCAGCGCCATGGACTTGAAACTGATGCACAGCTACCTTTTCAGACCCTATAATGTATACATTTCTCTGTGGGTCTCTGAGGATATGACTCCATATGGGAGTAGATATCCCTGTCTTCTCCCATGGAGAGTCTGTGGGTTTCAAACTGCCGACCCTGTAGCTAGCAGCCGAAAGTGTAACCACTATGTCACCATGGTTATACCGAGGTCCTCCTTCAATAAACTCAATGCCTTCAATTGTTAGGGGAAACATCATACTCTGGTGTGAATATTATCCTCAGTAGAAGTCCTTATTGTAAGAGAAATAAGAACTGAGAATGGAAAGACTCAAGCCTTGGGTTTCTTCCTGATACTGCTTTCTTCTTTATATCCTTTTAACCTCTAATAATGCGTGCTGCCTGTTCAGAGGGGTTACGCATTTGGCTGTTACCTGAAAGAAAAATAATAGTTCAAATGTACTAGCAGTTCCTTGGTGAAAATGAGGCTGCTTATTCCCATCAAGATGTATAATCTTGGAAACCACATCAGTCAGTTTCCCTCAGCCCACAGGGTTGCTGGAAGTTGGCATCCACTTGTCATTCTTGGTTTAGTTTGATTTATGGTTACTTGGTAGTCATAGATATGACATATTTTCCTTGACTGCCTCAAGGAATTGCAGAATATTATAAAACTCAAAGGAACAGAAGAAGGAAGTTGGTCAGAAATGAAAGTATTATGTGGATCTGCCTATTTGGCATTTTAAATACTAGCACCCCTTTCCTTTTTTTTAATTTCTGAGCACTTCCATAACTTTGGTGGCTAACGTCAGAGTCTATGCCACAGGGGTAGTTGACCTTGTGGGTGGTAACGTCGCAATGTGAGACTGCATAAATCCCTGCACGGGGAATTAGTACTGTGTTTGTCTTTAGCACGGGTTAAAATAGATACATAAATAACATGCATGCCTTAGATTCATTCTGTCTGCCTGTATATCCCCATTGTTCACCATAACTAGTATTTTTAAAAATAGTTTTGATCTAGCAATGCTGAATTACTTAGAGATGTCTGAGCATAATAAATTGTCAGGCTCCCATGATATTTTAAAACTCTTTCTTTCTTTCTTTCTTTCTTTCTTTCTTTCTTTTTTTCTTTCTTTCTTTTTCTTTCTTTCTCTCTTTCTGTGTTTTGTATTTGGGATAGTTCTTTATTGCACATCTGTACCACAAGTGTTATAACTTTTTAAAACCAATTGAGGCTGTTTCTTATATTTGAATGATACACTTTGAAAATTATATCATGGGCCATACTTTGTTCAGTCATAGATTGTCCTTTTAATAAGCACGTGATCAGTCATGATATAATTTTTTCTGTGCCTTTGTTTTGTCCTTTGAAAGTAGAGATATTAGTAGTCTGTATAGCAAAGTGTTTGTATTAATCAATTTTTGCTTTAAAAAAAAAACAAATATCACCTTCCTCCTAGCTTAAAAAGCAAAAATACTTTTCTTCTTCCAACTGTGTGCTGTCAATCTGTGAGTCCGTCACAGTCCAACTTGAACCTACCCAGCTCTGGTTGACTCTCCTTTGCAAGTCTTCTTGTTCTTGTGCCTAGGCTGAAGGAAAAAGCATGGAAAGGAATCTGCATGTTCTCATTGCAGAAGAGATGAACACAACACAGGATGAGCCATACTAGTGCATTGAACAATTTTGTTTCCATGGGCATGCCACTGACCAATGAAAGTCATTTGGAGTCAAGATACACAGCAATGGGTAGGGGCATAGCATCTTCTACAGAGAAGAAGAGAAGTGGATACCAACACAATACCGTTCAGGATTACTAGAAGGAAGCTACAAGAGCTACAATCCTAGGTAATGATTAACAGGAAATTGTTGTTGTCTTCATCAAAACTCTGATAAGATATGATTGCTTCTCAAAAAACTTTCTGCATACTTCACAGTTACCTACAACCTTTTAAATGGTTTGTCCTCATACCTTCTCTAGGGAAATTTTGAAGTATGCAAATATTGTTTGTAATTCTTTCATTCCTCTAACTGTTTTTTTCTTACAAATTGAAGCAACACTGTTATCTTTCAGGAACTCAGTCAACATCTGTGGAATGACCCTACTATATGGTGGATAAAAGATAAGGCATTGTTTTCAAACAATGACCTCAAATCTAGATGGAATAATAAAAAATATACACATAAACCAAATATATATATATATATGTATAATAACAGTCCAGGTTTCTGGAAATGAATGATGTTCTAATCTAAATTTCTTTCATGTTTCTTCTGTATTGAGACCATTCAAATTTAATTTCTAAATCAAGAAATCCTTTTTTGAAACCCTTCATATCTTGTCATATTATTTCTACAAATACATGAGATTGATATATTATCCGATGTCAAAAGAAGGCAGGAAGGGAACTATTTTAAGACTAAGATTCACAACTAGGAAACCTTTTGTACGTAGTGAGCAGCAAAAAAGCATGAGTCTATCTCAGGAAGCCAGTCTGTGTTTAGTGGTGTTGCAGTGTTTGGGAGTACCTTTACAACATACCATAAAGAGAAAACAGGACTGTAATTAATCTTTTTCTTCAGGATAGGTAATAAAAATGTTAAAATGATACAACATAAACAGTGGATTTCAAATTGGTTTCAGCAGTAGATATACACACATTTGGGGGAAGAACTCAAAAATAAAATACAAGAAAAAATGTGTTTGCACTTGTTGAAGCATAAATGAATGGGCTAGAACCTCAACAGTAGCACTATCTATCATTCCATGTGTGAGCTAATGAAAACAGTAACTTGGCAAGCACCTAATAACATTAAATGTGTTGTGCATTTTAGGAATTGCACCAAGTTTATGAATGAAATCAGTTGATATTTCCATTTCATCACTAAAAAGAATAAAATTGAAAATACAAATAACTAACTCTGTTCAGATAGCTAGAATGATAGAAATGGGGGGAGGGAGGTAGATGAATGAATGCATGGATGGATGGATGGATGGATGGCCGGACATATAGAAGCATTGAATCTAACACAATCCATGTCAATCTAAGTGCAGTAGAATGAAATCAAACCCAACTTCATGCCAATCTAAGTACAATAGAATGAAATCAAACCCAACTTATGGCAATCTGAGTACACTAGGATGAATGTTGCTCTTCTTGTTTCATCTTCACAATAATTGGCATTTTCAAATCTATCCTGTGATTATTGTTCCAATCCATCTCACCAAAGAGTTACCTCACCCTTGCTGGCCCTGTGCTCATCTCTACATGGAGCCTTTCGTCAGTGATTGTTTTCTCATGAGAACCTGTACAAAGGGAACACAGTTGTGGCAGTCATGTGCTTATGTTAGTTTTATGATTGAAATGTAGGGGTGGAGTCTGGCCTGTTAATCTGGAGATAGCCATTGAGTAGCCAATGAGGCCTCTGTGTGGGCATGGCTTTCACCTGAGACTCCTGAGAAATCTCGCAATATTTCCCTCATGAAGATGAGAAGCTGTCTTCCCCAGTTATTGGGAGTTAGTTGAGTTAGTTAGTTAACCACAGGCAACACAGAATGGCGGTGGCTGGGAGGCTGGAGTAGCCAGCGGAGAGACCAACGGCTTTGCCCTGATGAAGACAGACCTCTGAAGCTGGAGTGGCATGCTGTTGATGGACCTGAGCCCTGGAAGCGAGGAGCCATGGGGAGACCCCTGCCAGTGCCAGAATTCTGCACCCACTGACCTGTGACTTCCTGAGTCGGAAGTAGATTTTATAGACTGATTTCAGGCATATGGGTTATTATTGGACTTATGACTTTGCACTGCACTGGATTGGCATGCCTTCTTAGGGTCACATTTCTTTTGTATATAAACCCTTTCCTTATACCTATATGCCTGTCTCTGCAATTTGTTCCTCTAGTCTATCCGGACGAACACAACAGTGCACAATCTTCCATTGTGAGGCATACATCTTTATAGAGTAACATTGTCAGGAGTAGGGCAGGTTTTTCTTCCCTGGTCAGTCCTAATCTGAAAGCTCTAATGAAACCTTCCCATCAAGGGTGACCTGGCAAGCATTTAACATGCCAGTGCAGTTCTTCCACAAAGCAGTCACGGCCAAGCCACAACACAGGTGTCAGCACCCAAAAGAAACAAACATAAAGGTGGAGGCCAAATTGGCATGCCAAATCTATATTAATTCATTAAAATCCTTTTCATGGAGTCAGTCTCACTTACCATGGCTTTGCAGGACAGAAAAGCATCGCTTCATGGGATTCCAAAGCTATTCAAATTCATGGACGCTAACTGCCATCTCTTTCTGCTATGGACAGGCTCAGATTTTTGTATCACCAACCCTTTTGGTCAGCAATTCGCCTCTTCTTCACTGTTCCACCAGAGATCCAAGAAGTAGAGGAGGACACAGGACACTTCAGTTCTAGGTTCGTCTTGGTCAATTGCATACAACATAACTTTCAAAAAATACACCCACTTTCCTAGTTTCAATTTTATTTCTTAAAAAATTATATCAGAAAGCTGGTGCTCAAAAATTCCCCCATATTAATAAAAGGGAGTTTGAGAAATTTGTGGGGAAACAATAGAAATAAAAGATAGTGGAATTTTTCTACAAACTTTTTGAAACTCTCTCTTACAGTTGACAAATATGGTCTGTTTCTATCAACAGTAGAGCATTATTCTTACAGTGGTTTTCAGGAGAAACCAAAATACGAGCTTATCCAAATCATAGAAAATCCATGTTATACTATGCCTTTCAGAATGATATGCTCAAGTCTCACTAACTGAGAATAGTTTTAAAACCTTTGCAGCTAGAAAATTATATGACTTTAGCTTTTCTTTTTCAGAGTAATTTTGCAAATTATAGGTGACAGAAAATGGAAATTGTTTCACTCTTTGCAAGTGCATTAGGAAAATATGTAGACGTGAAACAAATGTTCTTAAATCCACAAGTTAAGAGAAAAGTCCATCACATCATTAGCCAAAATTTTTGTCAACCTTTTCCTAAAAATGTTGACTGTGACCATCATTTCCAAATAAGATATCAGAAAGATTATGGGTACATCATTGAGTCCATTAACAAAGTAGGCATGCTTTAGACCTACAGTGTACTGGGTTGACAATTTATAAGGTGGCTTGGGTGTTTTTCTCAATCTTCATGGAAAAGATAATTATTTGATACCTTAATAACCTCTTCATCTTTCCTCCAGGTTAAACATATCTACAAATGTTGCTGTTGTTAATTCTTTAAAATTTTTGAATCATTTTAGATTCACGGAAAGTTGCATTTCTCTTTAAAGCAAAAAGAGTTACTGTATACTTTTTATCAAGTTTCTCTACTAAATACTCTTTACCAGGGGCCCTTGTTGAGTAGTGTATGTGTTGAGCTGAGATCCACAAGGTCAGTGGTTCAAAACCACCAACAGTTCTGTGGGAGAAAGACTGGGCTGTCTACTCCTGCCAAAGTTATATTCTTCAAGTTTCCCCTATTGCTCAGATTTACATAACATTTTAACATATTAGTTTTAACTAAAATAAAGACCTTGTAAAACTTTCTTTTAAAATACAATCATTTTAGGATATGAAAGTAATTGTTACTTTTACCCCTATTTCAGTCAGATGTATTTATTTGCTTGTTTGTTTTCCTCTAAAGTTCCTTCCTTGTATCAGAATCCTATCCAGGATTCTAAAATATCTTTAGCCATCACATCTTCTTCGGCTCCTCGTCACTGTGATATTTTCTTTGATTTTGTTGTTCTTTTTTATGAACTTCATGATATTAAGGATCACCCTCATTCACTGATGGACTTGATGAGTCCATTTCAGTTCATAGAAACCTTATAAAACAGAATAGAACTGCCCTTGTGGGCTTCCAATACTGTAATGTTTCATGGAAGTAGAAAACTGGTGGTTTCAAACTGGTGATCCTGCAGATTGCAGCTCTGTAAGATATTCCTCAAGAAAGACTTGTTCAATGATTTTCTTATTAAACTGGAGCTTGGGGTGTTTTAGAGGAGACCACAGAGGCAAAGGACCATTGTCATCCCATCACATCAAGGATGCATGCCTCCTGCTGACCCTAAGCACATGAATAGTGTAATGAGAATTCTTCACTATATACATATATCCACTTTCATACTGTCTTCTATGAAGGGAAGCCCCTTGTTATGGCCCACACTCAGAGGGTGGGGGGCGTTATCCCATCTTCTTAGGGGGAGTAGCATCTACTTCAATTATTTTAAGTTATTTGTCAATGTTTCCAATCCTAAAGAATAAAAATACAACAATAAGTACATATTTTATAGAGTGGATGTTTATACTTTCAATGAAATATCATTAATTAATCATTGGTATGCTTTTAAAAAGGGATCACACTTGATCAAAATATTTGAGAGAGAGGCTGGCAACCCCAGTAAGTGATAAAGATGTATTAATTGAGATATATCTTATGCAATTCAGTGGAAGCAGCATTGTATACAATGGACAACCCTCCTCAAAGAGCTTTCAATCGTCTGAGAGGCAACATTCTCTATGCTATTGAATTTTAAAATGAATCTTTGAGAGTAATAGATCAGTCCAAAAAGATACAGTGCCAAGCAAAGGTGTCATTTTTTTCTTAATTTTGTAATATGTATGTTTCTGCCTTCAGTTTTGTCCTGAAGCTTATACATTTTCTAAGTCAGAAATGAAGATCCTCTTCCCTTATTCTCTTTTACTCTCCAAATGACACAGAGAGTGAGGAAATGCTGGTCTCTGATGTGAACCTAAAGAACAGATCATTTCAGTGGTTAAGACAGTAGTACCTTAACTAAAAGTGGACTGCCTTCCTAGGCCTGGTAAAAGAGACATCCATTTCATAGCGCTTTGAGGAAAAAATGTTTGGCTTTCCAAAGTGCTCCCAGCTGCAGCTGTTTCGTAGGCTGCACAGCTATCCTCCAAAGTTCCAAGTTTAGAGCCTCCGCTTTTGAAAGCTTTTCCCTTTAGTGTTAGCTAGTTGTAATACTTCATGTGGTATTACAGAAAATAATAAGTGTAAGAAGGAGTAATTTAACTGAAAGTCTGGAAAGCTTGTACTTCATAAGGCTATTGGAAGGATTAAATGATAATAGCTGCAAAGCACTTAGCTCAAGCCTGGGTGAACTGGGACAGGAAAACAGCTCTTGCTCTCCTCTGAAACCTTGTGCATGCATTGACCTCGTCTCCCAAACACCTTTACCATCCCAAGATTGAAGCCGAGCATTATGCACAAATTGTGTTGAAGTTACTGTTTTTGTAAGCAATGTCTCTTATACATGTAAGAAGTTTATTCCATCTTTTATTCGATATCTATTGAGTGCCTTGTACTGTTATGGATATATGTCCTGAGAAAGGGTACATAAGACCTAGCCTCTACATCAAGTTCATAGTTCTCCATGGACAGCAACAAAGTACATTGATCTTACAAACAGAAAGCACTAAGTGCATTACTAAAGGAAAGCACAGGAAAATTGGATTAATTAATCGGGTTTCATATTGGTTAATTTTTACTATGCTGGCCTCCTTCTTTGTGTGTCTGTGTGTGTTTCTCTAACCCATAAAATTATGACAGAATTGTGAATGAACATGTACATATGCCATCAGTGTGGTGAAGGAGGAAACACAGAAATCTTTTTATAAGTCTGGATTAATGATAAATACTCTCAACTATAGTATAGCTAAGACCTTTGCATCATTCTCAAAATGCCATGCATGCCCCAAACACTCAATAATCCAAATAGTGCTTTCATACAACAATCTGAAATCTAGTGTCAGGATATTTTAAATGTAAACAGGATCACTGTTCCTGATTTATCCTTTAACTCTGGTTTCCATTTGGCTCAATATAGCACTGGTTTGTGCTATTTCAATTAAGGCTCTCAAGATGGTTTAAGATGGTGCTACTAGCAGACACTTGTTATAGAGAGAGACATTGAGCTATTAGAAAGGGTTTTCTTGGTCAGAATTCCACAAATCAATACTGTAAGTATCCCAATTCTCTTTGTGTTCCTTGCTGTAGTCCATGATATCTCTCCAGAATTCTGTGTCATATTCTATGATGATTCTCCTTAACTGAAAATAAGTTGACCGGATACCACACTGGTTGAAATATCCACTGAAGGACTATTGTAGCACTTTGACAAAAGCTATCTTGCTATTTATATCTAAGAAGCTAATGCTTTAATTCAGCTCTTTTCTAAGACACAGCAAAAAATATCATGCTATTTTAATTCTACCACATCTGAAAGAAGAAATTTCCAGGTTTTTCCATGGGCATATTCACCCTAAAAGCAGGAAAGAACTGTGATTATTCACACACAGAAACAGACTAACAATCTGAGATGAAATTTGGATCTAGATTTGAGACCTTCTCCGAAGCAAGGTTGTTAAGTTGGTCGATGACCTCTTTTTTACTGAGCAGAGGAAAATCGGATTCATATTAAGAATAGTAAATTATCTATTACTTGTGACAGAGGTCACCCTGGATTATTGTCTTTTTGCTATGATAGAAGCAGGTATATACTGAGCTGCCCGCACAAAGGGGAGGTGAACTTAGTGATATAGATGGAGTAAAGTTTCAGGGACTTTCGTTTGCTCACAGGCCATAGCTCCATCTGAGTGGAAATGCTGCAAACACCCATTTTTGAATGTTTCATCAATGAAGTGTAAACCTCAGAAAGTGTTTTTTGTCTAAAATGAAGTGGACTGCATAAAAACTAGATAGTCTAGGTAGTAAGGAGCTGAAATGGGCTGATACAGGCTCTTTTGAGTCAGAAAATCATATGGTTCACTTTGGTAAGTACAAAAATCAAAGAGGAATAGTAACAAATTCATTCTCAAAAAGAACATTTTAAGACATACCTAGACATGTAGTAGACCAATGATATGATAATATAAGACACACTTACAAAGAAGTCCATTTACTAGAGCTACTATTTGTATCTAGGTACCAATCACAAAGTGAATGATGAAGGAAATGAAGAATTTTTCCCAACTTCTTCAGTTAGCAATGGTCAAAGGTGCAATCAAGACTAATGAAAAATTTATGGAGATTAGAATGCAGAAATTGAAAACAAAAAGAAAGGAATAGCCTTGATAAAAATAAAACTGGAGAGAGCCTGGTATAATTTTGAAAGAACCATCAAGTTCTTCATTGCAAATATATATAGTCCAACAACATAAACCGTGACCACACATAGAGACTTGGAGAATCACATAATTTTTCAGGGAAGATTTAAACTCAACACCAACTGTCATCAATTCAATTCTGACTCATAGTAACACTATTGGACAAAGGGAGAGAGTGGATTTCCAAGGGTATAAATCTTTCTAGAAGTCTAAAGCTCCCCTTTCTCCATTGGAGCAGCTAATGGGTTCACACTACCAATGTAGGGCTAGCAGACCAACGTTCAATCCATTATGACACCTGGTCTTCTAAAGAGAGAATGAAAGAGATGCAGATAGACCCATCAGAAATGTATAGCCCACCAGATAATAAGTCAAGAAACAACTTCATATTTTGATATACTTTAATGAAGTGCCTATGATTCTGTAGCAATACTTTGTTACTTATCTTCATTTATGTGTACACATCTATGTCTGAAAATATCTCTAAAATTTATATCAAGTTTAATAACTGCATATTATATTTCCTTCCCTTCTTCATGAAAACAGAGGTCATATCAATTTTTGCTTGTTTTAGTGGGGTTTTATGATGTCCAGTGTAAGAAAAAAAGCTGTAATAAATACCATTGATCTCATGTGATTATATACAAGAAGAAATAGAGATCACCAAGTGCACATGGCACAAGTGAAATTAATGTTTAAAAAATGCATCTCCTGGGGATCAAGGTCAAAGAGATATCATCCCAGAAAAGCCTCCGAGTGGGCTTTGAGTCCACATTTGAAAGATGAGTAGGACTGAACTAAATGACCAAGGGATTTAGGGAGTGTCTGACCAGGAAATAAGTGGGAGTGCGGAGAGAGCCTGGGCAAAGGCTCAGAAACAAGATGCATAGCCCCAGATCAGGATAGTAAGTAAAGTGTGCCCTAGGAGAAAGATGTGCACCAAGAGGTGGAAATTAGGCTGAATTAGGTGACTGAAAACTGTGTGATGATGAGGATATACTATACCTCTTATTAGCTACTTCATATATAAAAGATGTTAAGGTTACATAATTGAATCGTCTCAACCACATTTAGGAGTAAGCATTCATAACTTAAATTTTAAGAGAAAATTGGGGATTATAGGAGTTTATTGTGCTTGACCATGTGAGTTAGATCAGATAACATCATCAAATTGGAATAAACACCAGCCATAAGGAGGTTGGGATGTCTAAGTCTTGGCTAAGGTGGTTTTCACTCTGATTTCCAAATGAATAAGCAAATAAATGGTGCAAATAAAGAACACATGATAAAAGAGAGGTCTCTTTACCTCTTTACAGGGGAAAATATGCATTCTATTAGGCAATAATGTCATCTTATCAGAAAAACTAGAGCCACAATACCTTGTTGTTGTTGTTTTTTAATGTTAGACTGGGGGAGGGGCCACACCAAGATTACATAGCTCTGTGTACCTTGTGTCAATTGTCATCATACCAATCACAGGCAGATTCTGGTTTATCTAGACCACTGGACATGTTACAGCTAGTATTTGGAGAACAAGTAGTAAGTCCTGTCTGTTGAAATTCATGTGTCTCACTCTTGCTACAATGCTGTCCTCTCTGGGACAGTGTTGGATGCATCGCAGAATTAGAGTCATGATGACATGGTCACATTCATATGATGGACAGATCATTTTAACCATCTAGAATAGTGCAAAACTCATGATGGAGAAACCAGTGAGGGAGTGGTCTGAAAATCAATGGAAGAGAAAACCAGAGCATAAAATAGGTCAAGTGCATCAAGGATGGGTAATAGGAAAAGTAGAATGCATCCATTGCTAATACAAATGATTGAACTTCACAATTTACTGATTGTGATGGACAGATATAAGGACGAAAGCAAAGACTTTTCAAATATGTAAAGTGTAAATACATGAATAATGCTGGTGTGTTTAACTGAGGAAAATCATAGACAATAATGAGAAAATGAGTGACTTCTATTGAGTTGTATTCAGTTAATATGGCCCCTCCAACAACAATCCCTTATGTGATATCTTAAAATTCTGGGTTTCATACTCTTAGAGCAATAGTCTCATTATGGAGGGCATTGGCTGATAATGGACAGGAATCAGGTGAGATTAAGGCTTGACTTTAGTAGAGTGTGTGAAATGGGCCACCCTCTTTGTTTAATGATCATCTTAAATATTGTTACTTGCTATAGATTCAAGGAACAATATACTATAGCTGAAAGGGTCATCTACTTCTGGAGTGAGTTGGGGGGGGGAATCTTACTGATTAAGATTAGTAGCAGGTCAATGATTACAGAAAGCATCCTTCTAGAGGTGACAAATCATATTCCATAAATAAAATGTAGTCCAAGGGTAGAGAACAGATAATTTTGTGTGAGTGAAGAGTTTTAAGTTAATTGAATTGCACCACTGATACTCTATGTAATTCCCACCAAAAGACCTTTCCCTGTATGGGTCTGGATAGAGGTCTGGGGGAAATATTAGAAGGATTCACCTGTGAGAAATGGTGAACAAGTTTCCCTGCAATACCATCCTGATGCATATAAAATGAGCCCTCCGACAAGCAGGGATGTAACCTCATCTTTGGCAAGGGTCAAAGAGTAGAGGGTAGTTTCTGGACTAAACATCTGGCTTATCACTTCCTGACCTTCAGATTGGGACTGACCACATTCCCTCAAAGGTTTGTGAGTTTCTGTGGACACTACAAAAAGTTGCAGAACCTAGGATCATGAGTGAATATACTTAAGGGAAGAGTGAGTGGTGATGGTTAGGGGCAGGAAGCATACTGTTGGACATTTGGGAGTTCATTAATCTCCATCTCCTTGGGACTAATTTGGTACTGATTCTTACAAAAGACTTTGTTACCACATCTATCTGCAAACTTCTCAAATCAACCAGTCACTGGAGGTAGTTACATAATCTGTTGTCAATTTAAGGCCTAAAAGTCAGGGGTGGAATTTAGCTTGTTAATCATATTATAACTTGATGACTTCATTCGGAGACACTAAAGATATAAATAGTTCATTGGAGGCAGGACACACACTTACTTCTTTGGAAACATTCCTGTTGAGAAGACACATGGAGTTATGCTAGTGCCTTGAAGCTGAGAGAACCATGTGGAGACCCCTACCAGCACTGAAGATACTTACGCCGCTACTGGATCCAGAAGATCTTCCACCCAAAGGCCTGTGATCTTCCTGTCTTTGGCATCATTGCATGTGTTGCATGAGTCAGAAGAGGACTTTATATATTGGTATCACACATATGGGCTAATATTGGACTTACAGACTCGATCTGGACTGGGCTGGGATATTTTCTCAATATACAATTGCTATTAGAGACACCTTCCATAACTATTGTTCAGTAATACATCCAGGACACTGACAGGAATACAACTCACCACCATTATTAAACTTTTAAGGTTTGACATGTACTGATGTTTGTGTGAATTTAGTTTTATGCAGTTTAGTCAGATGTGTATACATGTGATCACAAGTTAAGACACACAACAATCCCATCACAAAAAATTATGCCATTTTCTTTGAATGCTTCTCTTTTCACACTCCACAGGGTCGTTAACTCATATTTTTGCTGTTTTGTCAAGAGTTGTCATATAATTTATCCTCTACTCATAAGAACATCATTATCATAGAATGAAAAAAACTGTTCTGTACTGTGATAGATCCACGATTGTTTCCAAATAGCCTACAATCATCAAGTAGATTCTGACCCATTGCAATCTGTGCAGAATTCCCAAAGCTTAAACTGTTATAGGAACAAATAGTTTCCCCTTTCTGCCACAAGGTGGTTGATGGATCTGAACTGTTAACTTTAAAGCTAACGGTACAACACTTACCCAACAGGATGACCAGAGTACCATATCAAAAAATCAGTTTTGGAATTCTTGAGGTATTCTAATGTGACCTTTAAATGTAATTTTTTTGAATTTTTAGAACAAAAAGAAGTTTAAAGGGGCAAGATCAACCTGTACAGTTAATGGGGTAAACCTTCCCAATGAAATCCATATAGGACAACCTTTGGTACCAGAAAGTTTGGGGGAAATGAGGAACTGTGGTAGTTACATAATCTGATGTCAATTTGAGAATTCAGATTGAAGGAGTGGGGTCGAGCCTGTCAACAGATCATAGCCATTGAGGTCTTTGTGTAGGCATGGCTTTCTCCTGAGGATTCTGGAAATTCTTGTTTTTCCTCCTTGGAGGCAGAAGTCTTTCTCTCTCTCTCTCTCTCTCTCTCTCTCTCTCTCTCTCTCTCTCTCTCTCTCTCTCCTTACTTCCTGTGAGATATACCTGTGGAGAAGACACATGGAAAGAGACTGATGGAGCCAGACCTCTGGAGCTGGAGAAGCCAAGTACAGACCCTTGCCAGTGCTGACATGCTTATAATGCCACTGGATCCTCAAGTCTTCCCACCCACTGGCCTGTGATCTTCCCACATTCAACATCATTCATGTATTTCATGAGTCTGAAGAGGATTGGTATCAGAAATATGGGTTAATTTTGGACTTTGGATTTGATCTGAACTGGCTAGGGTGTTTTCTTAATGTATAACTACTCTTTATATAAAGCTCTTTCTTATACACATGAGTGTCTATGAATTAAGTTTTCTAGTCTGATGCATTGATATGACAATAAATAAAAGACTGATGCATTGATATAACAATAAATAAAACTATCTCAAATTGATTATGGTGATGATTGTATAACACTTCTTCAATACATTTGAACCATTGAATTGTATCATATATGTCAACAAAGCAGTGAAAAATCTATGGAAACAAAAAAAAACTTATAAACCAGTAAGCCTTTGCTCTGAGTGCAAACGAATAAGAAAGAGTTGAAGAGTAAATTCCCACTTTCTAACAGCTGAAAAATGTGTATACACCTTAGAATTCTACGTCAAGTATGTCCTCATATTCTAAAGAAACTCTTGTCCCTATTTAAGGATTTTCATAGCCACCACTATCTGTAATAGCACTAAGTTGAAAATCATCAAAGGAAAAGGACGAATCAATCATGGCATATTCATAAAATGGAATGTACCATTAGAGCTTTTTTTTAAAAAAAACTTTGCTGAATATAAAGGCATGTTTAGCATCCCATATCTTACTATAAGGAAGTAGATACTGTTTTCCACAAACATGTGACAAAAGCATTTGGATGTGCCTTCCTTGACTATTTCTTCATAGTTTCATTTTGAATTCAATCTTCTGAGGTTGCAGCATATATGAATTGTCTTTTCCAAAAGGAGATTTGTAAGAAATAAATTAGATTTAACAAATAAACTTTTGAGATTTTTGCTCCATTGCTTCAAATGTAATAAACTTTACTTCTTTAAAAACAAACAGTTACATCTCTGGCTAGAAACAAGTCAAACTTTCAGTTGACAAAATCAAGTCTTACCTTATCAAGCCACTGTTATTGAAGTTTAATTCTTTCTTTTCCAGGCATTTCAAGAACCTTTTGTTCTAATACCTAAATGTCCTTAATGACCATTTGGGGGAAGGAAAGAATAGATTCTTCTAACAGGAAATGTGATTTGATTGTTGAAGCCTTCCTCTGTACTCCCATTTGTTGCTTATTTAACCACGGAGCCTTATGATATAAATGTCACTTGCTAAATTATACCCCCCTTTAAGTGGTAAATTAAAATATATCTTTCAAGGAGTTTTATATGTATGGTAGCTGCTGGCATAGAATTTTTGATTTTTCAAAATTGTTATTTGAGTCAGCAATCATTTAAAAATAACTGATATAAAATTTGGAGGGTAGGGTGGTCTTTATAAGAAATAGCTCTACAATTTCTGTGCCCTGCCACACTAGAAGTTCATTTCTCATCTACATTGATCACATAGCCTTCCCTGTGGAGGAGACATGACTCCTTCCATCTTCCAGTTCCGCCATCCTGCAGGAGCCCTTTGCTTGCGGCCTGTGGAGAACATTGTGGAGAAACTCAATGTCCCCAGGGATGCCAAGCATCCCTGCATATACTTACTGAATTTGCAAATAAACCCCAAAAAACCCAAAACCCAAACCCGCAGAGCCCTGTTGGATACTTCTCAGGTTTATATTTTCAGTAAGCAACCTTGAGAGTTTAGGCAAAACCTCCTCACAGGTAGAAGACTCGTTATTATGAACTATCACAATGGTAAATTCCTCTAAGCCCCATGTTCCTCTTTTGTTGCATGACCCACTGTCTTTGCAGACATTTATGGTGAGCCATCAATTTTGCTATGACAGACCTTGGTATGTTCTTTGCTATGCAATTTTGGTATGCAATTTTGCTATGACAGACACTGGGGATATGAAACTCTGGATTTTGCCACTAATAAAGAACTGGGGGGAGGTCCTTAATGTACTTTCCCAAGCTTTTTCTCACTACTGTAGTTTTCTTAATCTCTCAAAGCATCTTTATAATAATCACTGATGATTGTTTTATGTCCTTAGAGAAAACCCTTCTAGGTATACCCAAGAATACCTTTTGGGAATTAAAAATAAAAAAGTCACCATAACCATATAAATGGAGCTTTCTGACTTAAAACTTAATTAAAAGAGGAAATTCCTTGAGGAGCCTCTCTTTTGATGTAGGCTGCTTTTGCTTTTTAAGAGCCCCACAATGAAGCCAAGACATGTGGATGACTGGGGAAACAGTCCACAGACTCCCACCAGTCCTGGAGACACAGGGAAGCACATTTTGTTTGAAATAAGCTAGTGCATGTGTACTTGATAACATACTTTTCAAATAATTCTTCCCTATAAAAGTGCTTAAAATTTTAAAAAGAACAGCTCTGCACCATAGAAATCCATCTTATGAATTAAAAATACACAAATTCTATCCTTAGCTCTTTTCAACCATACTTATACATAAGTATGAAAACTACATTTTGAGCTATAGGCAAGTTTTTTATATAACTTTTACTTGGAATCCTTATGAGTTGTGTCTAGGTTAATTTTATGAGTCTTAAGCTATGTATGTATAGAATAATAGCTTTTTTTCAAAGTATCATGCATTTTAAATAATAAATCAATTTTTTTACATAGAAATAATCACATATTTGTGTAACAGGCATCTAGTAAGAAACGACCATGTGTTAGTTACTGAAATGTTGTAGGAATGATGAGATCAATGAGAGTTATTACTCTTAAGGCATTCATAATCCAATGAGAAAATAGTTGCATACATGATTATGCTCTGAGCTTTAAGAAGATGTGGTGCTTACTAGGAGAAGATACTCAAAAGAAAATGGGGACAATCAGAAAGGAGTGGTTACCTCTAGCTTCAAAGTCTAAGAAACATCCATTAAAGTATCACAGTCACATCTTGAAGTTTGCCTGGCCATATAACAAATATAAAGGACCTTGGGGGCAAATTGGTGATGAGTTACGTGACTCACCATAAAGTCAGCAGATCCAAACCGGTTTCTTCTGGGAAGAAAGTCGAGATTTTCTACTCCCATAAAGAGCTATAGACTTACCATAAGAATAGTTCAATTCTGTCCTACAGAATCGCTGTGGATCAGCACTTACTGGAAAGGAATGAATGAGTTCTAGAACAAATACAGATGTCACTGTAAATGGATAACACTAATACCTAACATTTTAAAACTGAGCTAACATGAAAGTATGTTATGTATGTATCTAAAGCGTGTAATCAAACTCTACCATCACACCCTCCTAGTATCCTGTCCTGAAAAATTCTAATACCAACTCAATACATTTAAATTATTGTACAAAGTACCAACCAGTGCTACATAGTTTACTTCCTTAACCCAGAAATTCTATGTGCTAGATATCACTGCCTCCTTCTTAGAGAAAATTGTATTCTATCTAGTAGTCTTTTAGAAATGGGTTTTGAAAGCAGGACTATGTGATTCTCTAGCAGATGTTGCCTTTTCAATTCAACAGAATGCTTCAAAATCATCAGGGATGAGAGTTTCCAGGATTGCAGATGAAAATCATTCATGCCTCCAATCCTTTTTCACTTCAAGGGAAAATGTTACTGTCTCTAATTTCTGAATGAAGAAGGTTACCTAGAAAATTTCAATGACTTAATGGTTATTGAGTGCCTCCAGGTTACATGCTCTTTGTTTTACTCAGTAATAAAGACAATTATACAAATAGTACAACATATAGCAATAATAAATTCACATTAAATAGGAAAAGATAATAAATAATAAATTCCTATTAATATTAGTGTGCATTCTACTTGGGCAATTTCAAGCTTCCTTCACATACATTGTATTATTTAATGTTCTTTTACTTTGTGCAGTTGACAGTACAGGTATTTAAATTTTGTTTTACAAATGAATAAACAAACTCAGAGAGGTAAGGCGATCTAATAATACATGAGTACATTGACTTAATTGCAGAACCAGGACTGAATTACAATGTTATTTAACTCATTGACCTTAAGTCATATGTTATAATCCTGAGAGTGAAATACATAAATTATTTAAAGCATTGAGGTCAACGATTCATAAATATCTTGGCTAATCTTTCACATATTTCTCTTAAGTCCATAATTTTCATTGGTTTCAGGTGTCCAGTATATGACAGGATGAAACACTGCCTGGTTCTACACCATCTTCATGATTGTTGTTATTTTGGAAGTCATTGCTGTCGCCATTATGTCAGGTCATCTCCTTTAGGGACCTCATCTTTTTGGCTAAGCCTCTACTTTATGTCCTGCTCTAGGGGTCAGTCTCTCTTGGGTGCATATCCTAAGTATATGAGGTGAAGTTTTCCCAGCCTCATTTCTAAGAAACATTCTGGTTATCCTGCTTCCACGACAGATTTTTTTTCTTCTTCTAGCAACCTATGCTGTATTCAATATTCTTAACCAACACTTCAATTCAAAGACCTTGTGTCTTATTCAGTCTTTCTGATTCATTGTCCAGCTTTCACAAACATAGGAAGCCACCAAAAAACCTTTGGCTTGAATCTGGTGTGTGCATAGCCTCAAATGGACTTCTTTACTCTGAAACACTTTCAGTCTGTCCTTCTGTGGTAGTTTTCATCTGCCTCTGTCTCTTTTAGTGATTGGAAAGATAAAATACACAATGCAGGTTTCTGATATTTGTTGGGTGCGTAGTGAACTATGAAAATATCCAAATGTATAAATGTCTCTTCCTCACCCCCCTTTAAGTAAACATGCAAAAATTCTGTGATCTCCAATAAAGGTGAAATCTAATTCTAATCACAGAGTAATCTAAATCTGTGATCTCCATTAAAGATATTATCTAAAAGTCCTACTAGCTTTTCTTAGCTCTTTACTGGATAGGAACCCAAGTAACAAAAACTTGAAAAAAAAATACACCCGAGCACACCAAATCAGATTACAATGAAAATATTCAGTATAAAATGTTACTGGATAGTTCTGATCATTCATCTTCCCATTTGGCATGCCACATACTAAATTGAAAAGAGCATAAAAATTGAATTTAGAGCAGTATGGGTAGTATTAAATGGCTTCAGTTTAGTGTGGGGATAAAAAATAAGCAAGACAACAAAAATAATTATCAGAGCACAGCCACTGCACAATAAAATCAACACAATTGTTGATTAATCATAAAATAGATGACAGAAGGCAGCATCTGAAAGTTGGGAAAAGAACAGAAAGCTTTGGTATATAATAGATACCAATCTTTTTTCAGGGAGAAGTCTAATTAGTTTATGAAAACATTTCAGATGAATAATGGGAATAAAGCTTCCTAACTAGTATTAACATAAAAATTATGAATGAAAGACAATTCCATAAATAATGTTCAGTGTTGAGTAAAATGAGGATAAAGTTATGCTTTTAACAAAATGGAAAAGCCCACCCAGCAGCCATTGAGTCAGCACATGGGAGTCCCATGTTTCAGAGGTGTATTATGCTTCTTTAATGGTTTACAGTAGTTATACATTTAATCTTTTTCACCTAGGCTTTATGATTGATATTTATGTTTGTCTGAATTGCAGTTTAGTCTCAGAAAGATGACCCACCTCAATCAAAGCCAGAATTCATGATATTCCTATTGCTGGATCCACAAAATTTAATGTCTATCAGATGTGCTTACCACATTTAAGAAGTGCATAAAATCCAGAACATGTCTAAAGACATGGTCCTGTGCTCCACTGGTAGAGCTTTTGATTCAGTAAATCTGGAAGTAGAGCACAAAAGTGTATATCTTTCATTCTCTCTCAGGTAATGCTGATGCTGCTGGTCCCAGAAAATGCACTCCGAGAACCTCTGCTGATATATAATATTTTAAAAGTCCAAGGTTCAGCATTTAATTATAGACACTTTTTTAACTTAATTAGGTACAGCTATAGGATGAAATAATAGACTGGAGAAAAACAGAAGAATCTGGTTATTATGATTAGTCTTATGAAAAACTGCTGGATGACTTATTTAAGTTGTGGGCATAGACTGTGAAATGTGTTAAACCACTGTCATGAAAGCTGGTGTACCTAGTGCTCTTGGAGTGAGCAAACTCTCGGGGGAGGAATTTAAAGATATGGTGAAAAGGAGGTGGGAACAAAGAATTAGGGATGAGTAGGAGAGAACTTAGCTCTAGGAGTGCACATGTACTGGTTAGCTGGAAGGAGCTTCAGCATGTGGATGTTCCAACCTTTAGCTGAGTAGTTGTAGGGACAGTAAAACTTCAGGAAGAATCTGAGAATGGAGGAGGACACAGAAATTTTTAAAACTCAGGTGGATTGGCTGTATTTCTTTTGTTTAGAAGCATGGGCATTATAAGGGTGTGTTGATATTTACTTAGCAAGTAATCCTCTTCTCTTTCTGTTAATAGACTTTTATTTTATTCTACAGGCATAAATTATAATTTGTCTAAATAGTGATGGTTCAACAAGTGTGGACGTGATTTCATTCCAGCCCACAGCACAAAAGAAGTCTTGGAGATGACTTTTGTGCTAAAAGAGGTAGCTACAGGAGCTACATTCTTCTTTCAGACTCTTGTTTGTGAGGCTTGGCTCTTGTCCTTTCAGCATCCCTGATGGAGACCTGCAGGAAGAGACCACTGACATGCTAAACATTGCCGTTCCAAAGGAAGAGAGGTTGGGTAATTAAACTGCCTGCTTTTATATTTCATGTTTCATGAGATCATTAAGTGCTGAGTAAGTGTATGTGTGTTTAAGAAACTCATAGCTACACTTGGGGAAAGAGAGTTGATCCTTTCTTATGGAACACGAAAGGTCAAGTCTTTCAATAATTGCAATGTTTAGGAGCAGAATCAGACACTTTCTCTTATAGAAATTTAGGGCACATTAATCTTCCAAAATGACAAATCTCCCCATATTTGTCCACCCAGTTGGCTCACTGAATGAATCTTCTTTACATGTAAGAATTAAACTCAAGTTGCATTTGGCTCTTCACAATCCCTGGGGCCTGTTCTATGTCATTACCAAAGGCAACCTTTCAGGGAAATAACTAAATGTTTTCATGTGATATGTTGAGTGCCCACCCATGTTGTTGTTGTTGTTGTTGTTGTTGTTGTTGTTGTTGTTGTTGCTGCTGCTGAATGCCCTCTAGTTGGTTCGCACTCACAGCAATCTTCTCTACCAGGGATCTAAATGATTTGCTGGCCTGCACAATATTTATAATTCTAGATATGTTTGAGTCTAGTGTTGCAGCCTTCCATCTGTGTCCTTCCATCTCGGTGATGATATTTCTCTTTTTAGCTAATCCTCCCTTTCTCAAGCGATATGCCCCTTTCCAACAACTGATGTGACTGAAAACATGTCCAAACGATGTGAAAGGAAATTGCCCTATATTGGTTTCCAAGAAACACATTCATTGTGCCTCCTCTAAGACACATTTGTTCATTTTTTTCCTAGTAGTCCATTGTGCTTTTAATATTCTTGACCCACATCACTTTTCAAATGTATATAACTGACCCTTCAGATAGAGTGACCAGATTTAGGTGGGACACCATTGACCTGAAGGTGTGTGTGTGTGTGGGGGGGGTGGTTCTTGATTAAAATTTTCGACTATATGGAGCAACAAAAATTTTCATAGAACACAAAAATAGTATTGTAATATATTTGTTTTAATTTTAAAATGCCGTGAGACATTGTTAAATTGTTTAAAAAATGGGACTGTTCACTTTACCTTTAGACAATGTTTTATATGTGAAATAAATTAGATTAATATGTTCAATAGCTATTCTGAAACCATATTCTACTTCAAGTTGCTTTCAGTAACTCATTCACTGCCAGCAAGTTAAAGCTACCATGTGGGCTTCTGAGACCATGTCCTTGACAAGACTCAAAAGCTTCTTTATCTTTTTTCCTGAGGAGCAGCTGGTAGCTTTGAATTACTGCTCTTCTGGCTAGCAGTCTGATGTGTAACCACTTTGCCACTAGGGCTTCTGACTTTTAGTATCAAACACCCTTTCAAGCAATTAAAAACAATAAAAATCTGACTGCCACATGACTGTCATTGTTTTTACTTCCCTGGATGTCATCATAAACAAAAAGAATCCCCAGGAAAAGAAGGAAACCATGACATTAGTGGAAGCAGATACCATTGTGAATCAAAAGACTTGAACTTGAAAAAAGGAATTCTGCTAAAAAAAAGACTATTAATATCATATGCTTTGACTTATAAAATATTTTGCAAGTATTTCTTATATTTAATATTTATAAGAATTCTGGGACAGTAGTACTATCATAAGCTTTTGACATACATGAACTCCCAGGACATTTTCACAATCTTAAAAATTACTAAAGACATCTAATATATTACTTTATTTGTGGTTATATTTATAAATTAGTGCTCTTTTAGAAACTAAATCCAAGCAGAAATTAGGTTATTTACTATTCTTTCAAATATTCATAAACCCATTTTATATTGACACATTTTATAAAATTACTGTTTTTTAAAACAAAAATTGATACTAAGCGTGCCATTATTGTAAATTTAGGTAAATTCCTTAAATGTCCTTTCCTCCCACCACTCTCACGTATTCAAGAAAGGAGTCTGATTTTCATAATATACCTAATGGTGAGGATGTTTAGCAACATTTTTTATTATACCAACACTGGTCTTTAGGATGATTCACATGGTCCTAGTTTAACTATGTTTCTACAAGTTATTTCTAAAATTTGAGGTAATGAATTACCACTAGATTGCTCTCTATCGATTAATAGAAATCATTGAATAATTAAAAATGAAAACTTATAGATAAACAGAAGGGTAGGCTAGTTAGGGAGAGGAAGGATAAGAAGAATGCAGTCCAAAGTCAGAGAAAGAGAAGACAGAGGGAAAAATGATCCTTGTTGCCAACTAAGAGCATCGAAGTAGGAGATACAAATTAGATGAGGTAAATAATATGTTTCAGAAGATCTAAAAACATAAATGGAACTTTACTATTCTTTAGTAACAGAATAAGGTAATGAAATTCTTTAATTTTTTGAAGGGCTGTGCTTTCACTTAATAAAAAAACTTGGCCATGAGTTATTTACTAAATACTGAAAAGGAAAGAAAAAGATTGGGAGCCTTTATATTATGAAAACATTCAAATTAGTTAAAATTGTACCACTTTTTCTTTTACTGCTTCCCTTCTTGCAGAAGACAATCCTTGATAACAGGACACACCAAATTCCCAGTTTATGTGTCCTCCATCCAATGCTCCATAACTGTAATGCCATGAAGCCATTAAAATAAGGAAGCAACCGAGTAACTAGTATGTACTCAAGATATAATTAATGGGAAAGTGGCACTTCTGAAACAGCGCCATAATTGTCTTTAATTGGTAGAGGAAAGAGAATGTATTTAGGACAATCAGTATCAAATCACTGTGTGTGTTTTGCAGGGGGAAGAGAAATATATATATCTTGATTTAAAAAGGCAGTTTCTTTAGATAGTATACAGTGTTGGAAAGTGGTGTCATACATAAAGATTATTTGGATCGTTCTTTAGAAAGTCCAGGGAGGCTGGGAAATCTGGTATGTCACATGTTGTCCTACTAATCCTGCTTGACTTACAAGTCCATTTGGTAGTCAAATTGACCAGCCACAGCACAGGAGGGCAGTGAGACTGCTCCTGTACAGAAGGCCTCACAGACCCATTTCTGCCCTTCCGTGTTGCTGTCAGTTGGAATCACCTCTGTGGTAGAGATTATTTTAGAAGGCCACTGTAGTCTCTTCCTCTATCAATAAGAGAGGCATGGTGACACTGGATGGGTGTGGGATGCCAAGTAGCATGAGTTCAAGAGATAAAAAGGAGATTATCCATTCCTCTAAGTATTACAGTTCCAGAAACTCTAAGGAAGAGTTTGAGTTTGAGTTTGAGTTGAGTTTGAGTTTGAGTCACTAGGAGTCAGAATCAAAGTGAGTTCAGTGGGCTTTGGTTTGCTTTGTTTTGTTTTTTTTGTTCAGTTGGTTGGTTGGTTGGTTGATTGGTTGGTTTGTTTAAGGAGCTTGAGTGATACAGTGAGGTAGGAATCACCCTCTAAGCTCACTGATATTGAGCCAATTCCACACATGGTGACACTCCAGGCAGGGTGAAAATGCCCCTGTGGGGTTTTGAGACGGACTTTTTATAGGAGTAGAAAGCTTTATTAAGCATCACAAGGTTTGCAAATTAAAAGCCACCAGATGCTTAGGACAAGAGAAGTCTGCTATAGGAAACATTTACAGTCTCAGAAACCCTGCAAACCAGAGTTAGCTCCATAAAGTGTTGTTGCTTTTTTATGTTATTGTTGGTTTTGTTTTTGTAAGTCTCTTTGATAGTGATTCAGTTAAGCAGGAATGGCATTTTAGTTCAGCAGGAATACATATTCACCTCTCTATGAAATGATATTTCTTCACATTGTTAAATCATTTCTGATGGCTGGCAATGATGCTAAATTCTTGATCGTGATTGACATTATTATGCTATTATGAAGGAAAGATAGATTTGAGTCCTGTGACTCTTCCCCTGACTATGAAGGCTTTTGGGGGTGTCATTTATTCTGCCATTCTAAACCCTCCCTAAAGGGACCATAAAAGAAATAACTATTATGAAATCTCAAAATGAAAGAAGAATCTGATTGGGGAAGGGAATCAGAAAAGAACTATGTAATGTAGGAATTTTTTTCTTTGGTACAATTTTTCTACTGCGTCCTTTACCTTACTTAAAGTCTAAGTGCTACTCATTGAATTTCAGATAAAGCTTCTCTCCAAACTCCTCAAAGATTCTAAAATGGTAATTCTAAATATAGCACTGACAGTTCTGTACACTTAATGAAATACCATTCTTCATGCTTAATGAATCATAAAGACCTAGTCTACATTATTTGAATAGAACTTTTATTAAGTAATTACAGCACTCAATTCACTCTAATAAGATTCCTCATTTAAAATTCACTTTGTTTTGTTTTTTCTCATGTAGATAAACCTACACTATTATTTTATCTATTGGTTCTCATCACTTCCATGCTAATCTCAGTTTACCCTCAACAATAAGTGGTTGACTACAAACAAATTCACTGGAATTGTATCATCTCTGAGGTGTTGAGACATTAGAAGTGAAGGATCACCCAATATAAATGTAAAACATAAGGTGTCTCTTTTTGTAAGTATATCACACTACTGTCTGGTTGTAACATAATATTTGAGTATTATAGTTTCATATTTTCATTTGTCTGGAGGAACATTTTCATAGTATTTGCTGATTTTAAAGAATGGAAAATGTTCTGCAGCTTTAGATTTATTGAAATGTTATTGATAAGGAAAATTCTTGATTAGTGAACTTCCATGAACCTTTATTTGAAGTTCTCTATAGTATTAAACAGATTTACAAGCTAATTTTTCTATTTTTCTCAAAACTTACATGATATTTCATGGTTTCCAAAAGGTATATGAATTCTTAAGAACTTTAAAATATTTCTGATCTCTGCCAATATTGTATAACTGGAATTATGACTTCAAATTGTATACTAGCTTCTGGGATTATTTTCGTATGTGCATATCTATAACTCTTACCCAATTTAAATACAAATAACCATTGACTTAGCATGCCTTTCTTAATATGTTGATCTTATTCTTGATATTCTCTACTCAGGAAAGGAATGAGAAGGTCAATTAACTAATACTTACATATACATACATGATTTAAATTCATATACGTATTCACAAACTGAAATTGTACCGATAAGCAGGCATCTAGCTACTTGCTCTGAGTTAGTGCATCCCAATGGCATTTCCTGGGAAGATACTCTCTGGTCACAATGAATTTTTTCATGAAAACAATTTCACTTGAACCTTATATTCTGTGATAGCCAATTTAAGAGAATAGCATGTGGCATGTAATTTTGTTTCCTGCTCAGAAAAACTTCCATAGAAACTGTTGTGATGTTGAACACAGTTTGCAAGGGCAGGACTGATGGAAAATTCAAGTGTACAAATGGTTTTCTTGTTTCAAAAGGGGTAAAATGTCAACTGATGACAAACTTCATTCTGAACATCCATCAACCTCCCAAATGGATGAATAAGTCAAATGCATTTGGAGTTCATTCCACCAGGTCAGACTGTTACTCAAGTCTTCTATTTAAAGTCTCTGAAAAGACTGTAAAACAGTGTGTGACAAAACAGTCCTGATTTATGGAAGACTGGGGACTGGTTTTGCCACCATAGTAATGCACCTGCTCACATAGCCATCTCAGTGTGCCAGTTTGGGGCAAAATTCAGTATGGTTCTTTTTTCCCACCTGAATACAATCCTTATGACTTCTTTCTGTTTCTGGAAATGAAGAGGGGCATAAAAGGACATCAGCTTGAAATTTTAGAAGAGAGGGATGCTATCAGTCATCCAAACAGATGAGATTAAAAAAGCATTTCCAGAATGAATTCTCAAATTTGAAATTTGTATTAAAGACTTTTAGAGAGTACTTTGAAGGTGATGCTGTTTTGTGAAAAAAAAAAAGTACATAGCTTTTGGGTATCCACTTGTATATATGTAAATGCAATAAGGAAGCAGATGAATTTGTGTCTCTCCTTAAATCTTACCTCAGTACAAGAACTATTTGTTCTAATAATGTGAAACTATAGGATAGTCACCTTCTCTGAAGACAAAAGGGGTGCATAAGCAAATGTGGGGAAGAACATTGGTGGTGCTTGGGTATTAAAAGATGTAGTATCTGGGGTCTTAAATGCTTGAAGTTAAACAATAGGCCATCTAGCAGGGAAGCAAAAAAGCCCACATGGAAGAAGCACACCAGACAGTGTGATCATAAAGTATCAATGGGAATAGGTATCAGAAGTTCAAGAACAAGCAATCAAATTGATCTGAAGGAACATGGACAAAGTAGACCTCCAAAACCCACCTGCAAGGTAATTGAACAGTCCCTCACAGGAGGACCACACAGGATTGATGCTGTATCTAGGGTGTGGTATAGTACTGAATGAAACACATGAAACCATCCTCTGGTTCTTTAGTATTTTCTCCCCTTACTATTATGGCGTTTGTTTAGCCTCCTTAATTCTCTGAGACCTACATATGTTCATTTTATGTATGAAAGCCAAGTTGGATAACCCTTCAGAAACAGTAAGGAGACTAGTCATTCCCTGAGGATATGGAAAGAGGAGAGTGAGGGTAGTGGTACCTGATAGCAATGATGACTGTATAATACCACTCTATGGAAATAAATGATACAATTGTAGGTGAATATATCCATTAGATGGTGTAAGATATGGATAATATATACATATTTCTATATATGTATATAATATGTGCATGTGATTACATATGTATATATATACACATAAAATATATAATAAAATAGTAAGGGTTCCTGGGGATGGGGTGAGGGCATATATATAAAGAGGAGCTAAAATCAAATAGTTCAAAAAGAAAGAAAAAATGTTGAAGCTGATGATGGCAGCAATTGTACAATTATGCTTGATCTAATTGAATTATGGGTTGTTATATATTTGTAAGAGCTCCCAATAAAATGATTTTTAGAAATAATAAAAAATAGATAAATATAAAAATACTTTTTGAACAGGTATCTTAAGTTAAGATATAACTGTAACCCACAAATATTTATGAATATTCAAAAGGTACCAAAGTTTTAGACTCTATACCATGGAGTGTTTAAAAATAGAAATATGACTTTTTAAGACATCATTTTATAATCAATGGATCTTGGTTCAATCAATGGTTCTCAAAATAATAACTAAAATGATCTGGAAGAGTTAAGCCTTTTCTGTTTTCCAATAAATTAAGTGGGAGTACATTTACTGTCAAGATGAAATTGTGATCATAAATATTTATTCGCAATTTGGGAGTTTTTTAACTAATTAAAAAATAATATAAACATCAGCATACACTAAAACCTCCAGTTTATTAAGTAGGATATCTCTCATCATAATGACAATTATGAATCTTCTGGTTCATTATATTTTCCTCTTCTACCTTGCAAATGCTGAGGGAGCTTCTTAATGCATTCCAAATTATTCTTGACCCAAATTGATAAATATAGAAGTTCTATTCAAAATAATATTCGTTCACGGCTGAGCCCCGGTGGCATAGCAGTTGACTGCGACCCACTGGCTTGGCAGTTCAAATCCAGCAGCAGCTCTCCAGGAACAAGGCTGGGTCTCCCACTCCCACCAGATGGCAGTGATTCCCCCCTCCCCCCCAAAAAAAGATTTCTTTAAAAAAAAGAATATTCATTCACAGAGTTACTAGTAAAATATTTATTCTGTAACTTTATGTATCAAGGAATGGGACAAACCTTTGCAAATCAGTGAATAAGAGAAGGTCCTCATAGAGCTCATATCTATCAGGGAAGAGCAACAGTGGTTAGTTATGTTTGTTCATTAATTGTTAATCATATGATTTGGGGCTTTTACAGCTCTTAAAACAAACCCTACATGCATTGTGTCAAGTAAAGTTGTACATATGCTGCCATCATCCTTTCTAAACATTCCTTTCTGCTTGAGCCCTTGGTATCAGTTCCTCATTTTGCCTCCCTTCAACATCCCCCCCCCAACCTCAGAACCCTTGTTAAATTATAAATTATTTGGGGATGCAGAAATATTTCTCCTAAGTTGTATCCCCCAAATATATGCCAAACCTAGCTGCTTGCTACACCGGGCAAATGACTATATACTTGGAAATCAGTGAAAGTAGGTCAGTTTATTCTCCCTTGGAGTTATCAGCCATGTAGAGCAATCAGATTGTATAATCTGTCTCACCTGTAAATAGGGCTCACTCCCTTCTGATAAGGATAGCAGATTGTTTCCCTGAAAGAGAAACCAGTGAGGACAAACCCACTTGAGTGATCATGGTTAGGTTGCCACTTTGGGTCTAGGATCCGTCCATCTTATATACCTCTAGCCCCTTCCCTTCCTATTATGTTACACTCCTAGCTCATCACCTTCCTTTGATATGTGTGCCTAGTGTACACCCCCTTTCTGTGACATGTGTGGTTACCTGTAATCCCACCACTAAGTAATTATGGGCCTTGGCCAGAAATAAAGAGAGCTTTTTCTTGCCCTCTCTGCCCTTGCTTTGTGTGGACCTGACGTGAGATCATGACCATTCAAGAGGTGAGATCAAGACCATTCATGCTACCATGAAATGTGTCTGACTTCTTTATTTTACTCTCCCTCCTCTCTCTCCTAGTCTCTATGACTTTAATCTTTGTATATCATAACCATATAGTTGTGCCTATTGAACCTATGATATTGTGAGGGGCTGGTTACCCACACAAATTTATTATCATTATTACTATTATGATCATTATTACTATTATTATCATTATTATTCTCTATGACTTTAATCTTTGTATATCATAACCATATAGTTGTGCCTATTGAACCTATGATATTGTGAGGGGCTGGTTACCCACACAAATTTATTATCATTATTACTATTATGATCATTATTACTATTATTATCATTATTATTTCATATTGTACACCATCTGCTGTCTCCTTTCACAGATATGCCTGTAGTTCATAACCCTGGGTATGTGTGTATCTTGGGAAGGGGGGGTTAATATGTCTATCATTGCAATCGGTTCCCCACGACCATCCCCCACCTTCCCTCTATCCTCATTGGGCTATTGCTACTCCCATTATTATCCCTGAAGGATTTATTTGTCCTGGATTTCCTCAGTATCCAGCTTGTATCTATATCAGTGTTCATGCTTTGATCTAGTTGCCAGACCTATAAGGTAGAACTGGAGTCATGATAGTGGAAAGTTGAGGGGAAGAGCATTAAAGAACTGGAGAAATGTATGTTTCATTGGTGCTTTACTGCCACCTGGATGGCTCATCCCTTTTTTGTGACCCTTCTGTGAGGGAATGTTCAATTGTCCACGAAGAGATTTTAGTCTCTACTCAGGCCCCCTTCTTTGCATCAATATGACTGTTTTGGGTCTTCTGATGCCTGATACCCCATTCTGTAGACACCTCATGATCACACAGGCTGGTGTGCTTATTCCATGTGGGCTTTGTTGCTTCTCAGCTATGTGGCCACTTGTTTATCTTCAAATCTTTAACACCACAAATGCTACATAATTTCATTGCCAGGAACCATCACCTTTCTTCACCATATTTTCTTATGCAAATATTTTGTCTTCAGCAATTTTGTTGGGAACGTGAGCAACACAGAATTCCAGGCTATTAAAAACAAAGTATTCTTATATTGAGGGAAAACTTGATTGATGACCTAATGTCTGTCTGCAATCTTAATATTTAACATATAAATTTATGTACATAGATCTGTATCCCTATATTATGTGTAAATGCATTTATATATATACATGCCTGTATTTATACATCTATGTGTCCTTTGCCTCCTAGTTATTTCCTCTATTTCCTTTTACTTTCCTCTTGTCCCACTATAAGGTTCGGCCTTCATTCGGGTTTCAGTAATTCCTCTCAGCTACCTTGCACTTGATCAACCCCTACCAAGCATTCTATGGCCTCCTTGCCATCAATTTTTAGATCACTTGCTGTTCCCTTGTCTCTGGGTTTGTTGACTTCCCCTTTTTTCCCCCACCTCCCTCTCTCCCACATCCCCTTGGAATGGCTGGTCTCATTGTTTTAGAAAAAGAAAAAAAACCTGCTTATAAATACTTCCAGGTTGATCTGTTGACCTTTAAGGATGCTTTCTAGACAAGTCTGATGAATTGCCAAGTGATGCTCCTGAAGTCTAATTTGGGGAGTCCTCAGGCCCTTCATGGGGTCTTGCTTTGCTCCCCCTGCTGCTCTGTTATACTCCCTTCATATTTTTCCTGGATCTGGGGATTCAGACTAGACACAATTACCAGACTATGTATCCAGTGTTGTCTCCCATAGTGCCAATGGTCAGTGATGGACATTGTGTGTGCATTGGAGGCAGGAATAATGAGTAGGACATTTTTTCTCAGGGCTAGGTGGATCAAGTGTGATTCATTTTCTCTCTCTCTCTCTCTCTCTCTCTCTCTCTCTCTCTCTCTCTCTCCTCCCCGCCCCACCCTTCCCTTCCCTTTCAGTTTGCTCCCATGTTTTCAGAGTATTCCCACTCCTCTCCTGAAGTTGTATCTTCAGTGCTGTCCTCTGTAATGCATTCTTCTGGGGAGAGATTTCACATGGCTGGGATTGTGGTTGGCCCTGCAGACCTCTTTGTTGGTTCACTGCTTCATGTTAGTATGTTGTTTTTATGTCTTGGTGCACAAGGTTAAGGTTTGGTCCCTCTCTCCCTTTCCTGTGGAAACATAAACAATATCCTCCCCAAATGAAAGTATTTTGTGGGTCCTCTCCATTGTGTATAAAGACAAGTAGAAGGAGAACAAAATACCCGTAATTAGTTATCAGATAATGGTTATTAGATTAGAGATACAGTCTTATAAATATATAAATAAATTGGTATTGGCAAATAAGAGGAAAATATTAGTTTCAATTAAGTTGAATAGGAAACACTTCATTGAAGAGGCAACACTTACATGGTTCTCAAATATAGGTTGATTTTCACACAGAATGCCAGACACAGTGTATTCTTAACAAATTCTGCTGAATAAATGAATAGATAATGAAGGAAGTATCCTACAAGGAGAAAACTGTGAACACAAGGAATAGAATTTGGAATACACAGCTTATATTAGAATAAATGAATAATTGCTTTCTTTTTCTTAGTTTATAATAACCAATGCCATATCGTCAGGGAAATTTTGACAAGGGCTGAGGTGGAGGCCAAACCAGTGAAAGCAATTATGCAAAATACCGTTCCATTCTAACTCAAGGAAATTAGAGGAAGCATCTTTATGTGAAGGTTTCTTAAGTGAAACATGCTGATTATTAAGCGTATGGGTCAATCCATATGTATTTTGTATATGTTGTTTAGATTATTGTGCACTTAAGCAGATTGGAAATGATTTTTATCAACCTTAAAATCTAATTTCAATCTGGAGGGGGTGAAGTACAGAAGGGAAACTTGTGGTTTTCTATGCCTCCTTGAAGATAATACTAGACACATCTGAGAAAAGTAAATCTAGATTGTTTGAGATGATCTGCCTAGCCCAGGTGTACAAATCTGTGGTGAGCCAGGACAAGAGCCTCCATCAGAAGTAAAACACAAGGTCAGGGTCTCTTCAGGTTTATTGGAGAATAACCATGCCTTTATGTTCCACATCATTAAAAGTTGTGCCCTTAGGAGGAAGAGGACTTATTTGGATCGTTAAGAATTTCATTTTCTGATATTAAATTTATTATGTCCATCCAAAGAAGCTGACAATAACAAATTCTTCATAGTGGTGAGGCCTCAATGATTACGGAATACCCTCAAAATCGTGAAGTGGCTGACAGGTTTCATACTTAAACTTCGGTGTCGTGGCTGTTAACTCATACTTCTCTCAACCTACAGTTCTACGTCAGCATTGAACTGAGTTAGCATCAACAATATATCTCTGCTTTTGGCTAAAAAATTCCAATTCCACTATTGAAAACTGTTTTCCTAGCCCAGGACTACTATAACATAGATTCCAGTCGAGAGTGCTTTGAATGAACAGACAGTGTTGTTTTTTTTCCTACCTGGGGAGACTATAGGACCAAATGCAGGGCATCGACTCTGCACAAAGACTCCTGCTTTGCAGGAGGTGTGTGTGTGTGTGTGTGTGTGTGTGTGTGTGTGAGAGAGAGAGAGAGAGAGAGAGAGAGTTCTAGTATCTTTTCTGTTTATATCTCTAGATTCCACTGAGATCCTTAACTGTGGATCTTCCCCTGTGCCAATGTCTGCCCTATTTTTTATTACCTCAGAACAGATTGTGTTAAAACACACCCCACCTTAATCCTACCTCATTAGTATAAAGGAGGAAATAATTAAAAATAAGATTATACCTACAGGTATAGAAACCCACTCTCATAGAATGAACTCCCTACGCAGGATTTCTGAGACTCTACCTCTCTGCCACTTGTCTATCATTTGTTCCTACTGTATTATCACCCTGTCTAGCTTGTGTGCATTTATGCGATGTTAGAAACTATACCAGTGGTATTTCAAATACCAGCAGGGACAGGCAAAGTGGACAGGTCTCAGCAGATCTTCCAGACTTTGAACAGAAAACAACGGGACAAGATGACCATTTTAGAGAAAGTAGAACATTGTCAAATAGTGGAAATTTAATAAATGGAAGAAGAAAATTGTAGGAGATAGTGCTTGAGGACCAGGCACTCTAGTCAGAGGACACTGGGAATAGAAGTGAGGAAGGTCTGCTTTCTCAGAGTGCAGTCAACCATGGTGACATGAGGGGTAAAGCATGTGGGAGTAGAGACGTCAGTACTTTCATGATGAGGTGTGACACCAGGCAAGGAGAAACAGTTGCAAAGTCTGAAAATGATAGGACTTTGGAATGTAACAAGTATGAATCTAGGAAAATTGAAAGTCATCAAAAGTGAAATGAAATGCATATGATTGGTATCCTAATCAATAGTGACCCAAAATGCACTGGTATTGGTCCTTTTGAATCAGAAAATCATATGATTTAATATGCTAGGGATGACACAATCCAAGGTATTGACATTGCCATTCATTGTCAGAAAGAATCTTGCTAAATCCTTTATGAAGTACAATGTTATCTGTGATAGGACTATGTCCAAAGAAGATGGAAGAAAATCACAGAATCACTGTATCAAAAGGAAGTTAAAGTTGCACTGAAAGCATAGCCAAAAAATGATGTTCCAGGGATTGATGGAATAGCAATTGAACTGTTTCAAAAGATTAGGGAGTCACTTGTCCAACTGACTAGAAGAGAAACAGTGCCCATTTCAAAGAAAAATGCACCAAAAAGCACTGAAACTATACAATAATATTGTATTTGTCCGAGTAGACTAGAGAATCAAATTCATAAGCATGCATATGGATATAAGGGAATGGTTTATATACAAAAGGAATGGAACATTGAGAAAGCATTCCAACCCAGTCCAGTTCAAAGTCATAAGTCTGATATTAGGCCATATATCTGATACCAGTCTATAATGTCTCCTTCTGACTCAAAGTCACAGGTCAGTGGGTGCAGAGTCCCCGCGCTGGCAGGGGCCCCTCATGGTGCCTCGTATCCAGGGCTCAGGGTCCATCAACAGCATCCAGTGGTGGCAGAAGCAACTCAGCACTGGCAGGGGTCTCCATGTGGCTTCTCCAGCTTCAGAGGTCTGGTTCCATCAGGGCAAGGCCATGTGGCCTCTCCTCTAGCTCTTCCAGCTCATCGGATGCTGCCATCTTGTCTTGTGTAGTTTGTTGTCTCAGAGACGGACTCCCAACAACTGGGGAGATGGCGTCTCTTCTCCATGAGGGAAATATCATGAAATTTCCCAGAAGTCTCAGGAGAAAGCCATGCCCACACAGAGGCCTCATTGGCTACTCAATGGTTACCTCCAGATTAACAGGCTAGACTCCTCCCCTATATCCCAATAATGAAATTGGCATAATGAATACCTGACTGCCACAGATATCGTTGATACCACACCAAAGTAAAATGCAGCTAAAGATCAACCAACTATGGTTGCAGCATGACATTGACAGGAAACTGTCAAAGGTTCAGGTTGGACTCAGAAGAGGATGTAGACCAAAAGATATAATCACTAAGTTCTGAAAGCAGAGGAAAGCAGAAGGATGTTTCCTTGTGTGTCATTCACTAAGCAAAGGCATTTGACTGTATGGTTCTTAACAAAGTATGGCTAACCTTAAGAAAAGTGGGAATTCCAGAACACTAGCTTGCAACTGTGGAACTTGTACTTGTATCAAGAGGTACTCGTGAGAACATCACAAGGGACTACTCTGTTTGAGGTTTCTACCTTCAAATTGATTCTGACCCATATCTACTTTACAGGACAGGCTAGAACTGCCTCTGGGGGCTCCCAAGACTACAACTGTTTACAGAAGCAGAAAACCTTGTCTTTCTCCCAAGGCAATAATGTATGGTTTAAAATCAGGAAATGTGTGTGTCATATTTGTAACTTCTTGTCATATTCCTTCAGTATATATGCTGAACAAATCATAAGAGAGCCAGTTTATTTGAAGAGGAATGTAGCATCAAGATTGGAAGAAACCTTACTAACAGCCTTTGAAGTGCAGATGACACAACCTTGCTTGCTGGAAAAGGACTTAAAGCACTCACTGAAGCAGATCAAAGATTATACCCTTCAATATGGATTACATTTAAATAGATGGAAGACCATAATCTTTACAACTGGTCAACTTATGACATCATGAACAATGGAGAACAGATTGAAGCTGTCAAGAATTTTGTTTAACTTAGATGCGTAATCCATGCTAATCAAAGCAGGAGGCAAGAGATCAAAGGATGCATTGCAAGGGGGTAAATCTCTTGTACAAGACCTTGTGACATCTTTAAATGTTGAAAACCAAGATTATTGCTTCGCCAATTATGGTGCTCCTGACTCAAGGAATAGTATTTTTAGTTGCCTCATATGCATAAGACAAATGGACATTAACTTAGGGAGGCTGAAGAACAAATGCCAGTGCATTGTGATGCAAGAGAAGATCGGTAATACCATGGAGTTCTAAAAAGACAAAGCTATCTTTCTTGGAAGAAGACCAGAGTACTACTTAGATGCAAGGATTGCAAGACATTGTCATTCATCCTTTGTGAGTGCTTAGAAGAAACCAGTCCCCAAAAAAGAGCATCATGTGTCATAAAGTGAAAATGCAACAGCGCGCTCCGGAACAATTGTAAGGATGACACAGGGCAAGGTGATTTTTCATTTCCTGAAGTGTATATTTGCTCTGAGTCACCACTGATCTGCCGACACCCAACAGCAGCAACGACTCCCCTGAGGGACAGGCAACTTGAACTTTCTTGGCAGAGCAAAGTCTGGGTTTGTACCACTGACCTTGTGGTTAGTGGCCCAATGCCCATCCCACAACATCAGTAGAGTTAGGGTGTGGTTAGAAATTAGACGGCATATTTTGTCAATGCCAGAACTCAACTTCTCATGTTTCATTCTTTTCCCTAAAAACACAAGTAAAGTCTAGGAAAACGTGGCTAAAGTTTCATTACTCCTGTCTCATTACCTTCTTTTTCCCCATCTGTAGCTGTCACCTCATGGGCGGTTCCTTCTACCTGGGTCAGTGGAAAAAAGAAAACGGATGCCTCGTGTGTGACTGGCTCTGCATGATATGCAAGCATTCCTGGAAACAGGAGAGCAGCAACCCCGCAGACCCTTTCTAAGATGTCCCTGAAGGACAAGGCTGAAGGGAAACCTCCCAGGGAACAGAACTTCAAACAATGAAACTGGTTGTTCATTTTGCTTTAAAAGATAAATAGCCTGATTAGTAATTGCGTTCAGATTCATGCACTGTGGTCAATGACTTGACTGGATGGTCAGGGCCTTTGAAGCACTATGGTTTAGAAATTGGTGACAAGGAGGTGTAGGAAAGGTCCATGTAGATAGACCTCTTGAGTGTTAACAAAGTGAAGATAGCTGATCAGATGAATGCTCACTACAAGTTATGTCTCAATACCAGCTCCAACCACATGGCTTCTGGTAGAAATGAGGACTATAATTTTTCTTATTCTTTTTTATTTTGCTTTGTTATATGTGTGGATCATATATTGTTTTTTGCCTCCATTAATAACCCCTTACTTATTTATAAAATGCTAGATATAAAAGAGACTAGTATGCTTGTTTTTGTTAGCAAGCATGTTAATTGTATCCTTTGAGATTGAACTTTGACTATAGTTTCACTGAAAACAATACTTCTTCTTATAACTGGACCAAAAAAAAGCGAGTTTTGTGACAACGAGGTGGATCTGTTGGAGGAAATCAACTTTTACTACTCTAGAAAGGATTGTATCTATTGGGTTTGGCATATGTGAATCTGCTGCCGCTAAAGAAGCTATAAGTCTATCATTAGATGCAGAAACTGAGGCAGCAAGGATTTCATTGGTAATCAGCTACAGATGATATCAATGCCGCTGTACTGTGTCTCACTAGAAGACCCCCATCAGAGCACATCAAGAGAATCCACAACATGGACTCCAGCAGAGGAAACACCCAGAATCTGACATTTGAAGTGAATGAAGACAGGGGAAGAAGCAGACCAATTTCCTCCAAACTGAAGTGTGTTGTCTGAGTCCCATTTGAGTTAGGCTGGAAGAGGTGCTGAAAATAAATGAGAAGATTTTAAAAATCTTAAAATGAGTAAGAAATTTTAGTTTAATATATTAGATGGATGGATCTTTTTAATGATCCTAAAACTAACCCAGGAGGAGATGGGAGATAGAGTAGAGTCTATTAGAAACAGAGAAGTAAATATATTCATTTCTATCTTTCATTCCACCAAGTTCAATAAACAGGTGGAATGTATAAATTGTACAAAGTATAAATTGTATTACCTAAATGTTTCAAAAATAAAGTTCTGAATCAGAATAGGTATAATTTGTGGATTTCAGCTAATTAGAGAAATTATCATGAAGCCCAGAATATGTCCAATATATAGATATCATTATAGACCTGTATATATCATCACAATCCTAGTTATGTAGTAGAAAACATATTGCATAACTACTGAACACAAAATAAGAATTCTATACCAGAGCCTATGCTCACTTCAGAACTATTTATGTCTGCCAAGGGATTTCTAGGTGATACAAATAGTTAAATGATAAGTTTATCTTCCATCCAGAAACACCTCAAGTGAAAGATTAGTGGGATATGAAACTTAATTGAGCTGAGGACCACACAAAAACCCTTTTCCTAAGTGTATACATGGGGGGAAATCACTGACTTAAGTACTATAAAGACCAATAATAGATATCCTACCATTGCTACTGTAGCATCTTACACATTTTATCTGAGAGATCACAATTTATTGTCAATGTTCAGCTAAGAAAAATGTTACTTGCATGTGCTGTTAATGATAGTGTCAGATAGTTTCCACATAATATGGAAGGGTGATCTCTTTGAAATAAAAGCATGTACCCAAAATACATGGAAAATCTTTACAAAGGAAAAGTACCTTTATTAAGTTGGAAGTGGGTCATCATTATAACTGTTTTATATATGTGAATATGTATGGGAGGGAAAGCCAGACAACATCTATGAGTATATATTGGTATAACAAACTCACTTCCACATAGGTGCTTACCTATGTTGAAAATGCACTCATGAATATAGTGGAGCATGCCAAACCAAAACCAAATCCACTGCTATCCATTCAATTATGAATTACAGCAACCCTGTAAGATAGAGGAGGTCTGCCCCTGTGAGTTGCCTGGAATGTGTGGCAATTACATAACCTATCAATTTGTGAAAGGGTGGAGTCCAGCTTGTCATAAAATCATAGTCAATGAAGTTTCTTTGTGGATATGGCCTTCTTCTGAGGATTCTGGAAACTCCTGTCTTCCTCCCCAGAAATAGGACTCATACTGTTTCATATTTCTTTTGACAAACCACATGGAGTTAAACTGATAGGGCCAGAGTTCTAGAGCTCAACAGATTGACCTGTGATCATCCTGTGTGTTAGTCTGGGGAGACTGGAGAAACAAATTCATAAACATGCATATGGTAAGGGAAAGGTTTATATACAAGAGGAATAGAACATTGAGAAAACATCCCAACCCAGCCCAGTCCAAGGTCATATGTCCTATATTAGTCCATATATTTTAGACTAGTCTATAAAATCTCTGTCCAACTTAAGAAGCTCATCCAATGACACCAGGACAATCACAGGCCAGTGGGCGCAGCGTCTTGTGTATCCAGCTGGGGTAGAAGCATCTCAGAGCTAGCAGGGGTCTCTCTGTGGCTTCTCCAGCCCCAGAGATCTGATTCCATCAGGACAAGCCTGTGTGGCTTCTCCTCTGACTCCTCCAGGTTCCAGTACTCAGGATCTATCAACATGCCATCATCTTGTCTTGCCGATAGACCAACTCTAAGAGACTGAGAGTCAAGTTTCTCTTGTCCAATTGGGAAATATTGCACCACTTCCCAGAATTCTCAGGAGAAAGCCATGACTACACAGAAGCCTCATTGGCTAGCTCCAGATTAACAGGCTAGACTTCACCCCAATACTCCCAATAAGGAAATTGACATAAAGGACATGACTGCCCCATCCTATATTCAGCATCATTGGATGTGTTGCATGAGTCTGAAGAGGAATTTGTGGGCCAGGATAATCTTGAACTGTACGGACTTGCACTGGCCTGGGCTGGGGTGTTTTCTTAATATATAATTAAAGGTCTTTCTTATAACATATGAGAGTCTCTGGATTTGTTTCTCTAGTTAACCCTGCCTAACACAGAGTGTTACATTTTAAAGGAGTTGAAAGCCCCATCTTTCTCTTATGGAGCAACTAGTGCTTTTGAACTACTGACCTTGTGGTTTTGCACCAAACTCAACCACCAAAGCCACCAGGATTCCTAATAGAGCATACAACACACAAAATTATGAAAACTCTTTTAGCTATCATCAAAAACCTTAGGAAAATGAACTGCTGGACCTGGGGCTCAAGATCACAGCTCTGATGGATGTCAAAGGCAATCGGCAAAACATAGTCCACAATGACAATGTCCTAAATCCCTCTTTAGTTAATCGTAACTGTAATAATAAAGTTAATGATTAATCACCAGAGTAGTAAGTGTTTACCTTTTCTCCTTTGGAACAAAGGAGACAATACAATAGGCCATGCCAATTAAACTGAAAAATAAAAAAGAAAAATGTTATCTAATCATCTATTTTTATTTATTATGTAATGAGTAAATGTGACCTTAGTTCTATCTTAGTCATATTGGAAAATATAGAGGACAGATATTATGATGTACAATTTCTAAATTTACTCTCAAATTTTCATCTTGGGGAGATTGAACAGATAATCAATGGATTTTTAAGACTATTTTTGTTATGGCCTTTTCTAGCTGAGAGGACTAAACATTTTGGAACTTACATCATGCAAAAAGACATTCATAAATCATTGCTCCTTTATGTAAAACTTGGGTTGAATTTTTTTAATATACTTTATCATCTGTTCATCAAATATCAAAACCAGGCACAGACATGGTTGACCTACTTCATGCATAACCAAAGGCATTTATGTTCCTTTTCTACATCAAAACACCCCAAACTTGCTTCATTTTAGACCATCAAGTTCCAAGTCACCAAGCTGAAAAAGCAAACAAACCAAAAGTAAATTAGCCAAAATAAACACTTTTATTTGGAGCGCTCCCTTTGTACTTGTTGGCCTTATTCCAATCTTTGCTTAGCAAACTTTTAAACATTTCAGCTAAAAAGATGAGCCTACACTTTTAGAATTCAATTATAGTCAAAAGAATCTGTGACCAGATAAGGTGTGGGTTGGGTTTGTTAGTGGGAAATATCAGAGGTCTGAAGATCCAGGTAAAGATGAAGACTAGAGTGAAAAACCATCTTCTGGGGGAGTCACTGGATAGGGTGCTTTCTTACACTACTCTGCCCATTTAAACTCATGAAAAAAGATGTGAAATAGGAACTGAATTTCCAAACAAAATAATGCTAAGGCTTACCCACTTCCTGTTGTATTTTCCAGTTATAATAAAAGGAGGCTAATGAAACTCGGGAAAACATTTAGTCAACACATAGTGGAAAACATGATAAGCCTAAGTTTATTGGGTTTATTTTAAAGCCCAGACTTCATGAAGTAACAATTGACATGTGACTCATGGTCATATATCATAAGGAAGTCAAAGAGAGGACTGAAAAAGTGATTATGGATGGTATGGAGTGGGGTGGAGGAAGCATAGTGGTAATATGCTCAAGGAAATATTATCAGAGGATGTGACAGGTAGACAGGAATTTGAGTATGAGAATGTAAACGATGTTTGAGGAAAATGAGATAACTTATCTAACCTTTTCATGATTTAAGTTCTCAGAATTTTAGAGGAAAAAGAATGAGAGTTGTCTGAAGCAGTAAATGCATTGGCATATCAGAGGAATCAAGAGAAGACCCATAGGACTGGAAGGGGCATCAGAGCAGTGAGGATCAGATCATGGAAAACCTTGTAATTCTGGTCAAGAATTTCCTGTGAATGGAGAGCGAGGGCATTGGGAAACTGATAAAAGGTATTTTGCACTGGGATGACAGTATCTATATTCTAAAGTCATTCTCATAGAACATGAATATAGGGCAAAAAAGAAGCCGAGATGCTATGCAATTCCCACAAATGTCCTTCTATGGATATTTAAATTCCCATATAATCTCTGTAATAGCTATTTCTTTCCCTTACAAAATTGTCTCTACATAAACAAATATGCATTTGTTTATACATTCTAAAATCTGGGAAGACAGAAAATGACAGCTAGTTAATTCCACTTTGAGAAGTAGACCTGACAACTATATCTGGGCAATATTTATTTCTAAAACTCAAAGACCCACTTGGCTATTTAGCAACACAAATGTTATATCATATAGTTGGTCATCATTAAAACTACCCAAAGGAAACTCACAGAAAGAAAGAAAATAAGGAAAAATAATAGTGATAAGTGTCTACTGAAGTATATTTATAGATCTAAGATATGCTTGAATTCAAATGCATTAGGAAAGTTCAACAATGGATAAGAAGGACATAAAAAGAAGTGATGGCTTTGAATTAAGATGTTGCCAAAGAATATTGACTCTGTCAAGGACTGCCAGAAAATGAACAAGTCTGCCTTGGAAGAAGTACAGCCAAAATTTCCTCTTGAGCAAATGGTGAAGCAACACCTCATGTAAGATAATGTAGAGATTTGGCACTTATTTTACTTTACCAATGTGTGTGAGAGGGGCATGATCTGAGAATGAGGAGATTTGTATATGAATACAACAGCCAAAGTGGGGACCAGGTTTTCGTGCAGTATAGACACTCCAAGATCCAGTACTTTATTAGGATCAGCCTCAAATACCTTCCCTGTATGCAGCCTGCAATGTGTGATAAGTTTTTGCAAAAAGGGACAGTTCACAATTTGAAGGTTTACAAAGAAGCATGAACACATCAGCCAAATTACTCACAGATGGGA